>WYDI02024852.1:2128-14714 GCA_009867235.2 Psittacus erithacus | reverse complement strand
CACAGCTTCTCTGGGCACCCTGTGCCAGCGCCTCAGCACCCTCCCAGGGAAGAGCTTCTGCCTAAGAGCTCATCTAAGTGCTTGAAGTGGATTGGAGTGTTTCATATAATCCAAAAAAGCTGCCTTGAGAGAGTACCCAGGGGTTAACACTGACTGATTTTAAGGGTTTAAGTCACAAACAGGGCTCAGCCAGAGCGAGCAGCAGCTGGGATGGTCGCAGCTTTCCTGATGCTTCAAAGTCCTGTTGGTTCCATCACTGTCACTTATTTTCCCACCCATCCTTTTATTTGTGCTGTGTACTTTCTGGGGACAGATGGCAGGATGGACCCCACACACCTCCCAGACAGCCTTTCTGACCATGCTCTCACCCTCAGCATCCTAAACCAGAAAGCTATTCTGATGCTGCCAAGAGAGGTAGCAGTGGGCAAGAACAGCCCAACTTCCCTGCTCGGGTGCTTTATTATTCCCACCAAGCACAGGCTCCGCATTAGAGGCCATGCATTCTTACTGCAGCCACACCAGGGTGTCTCCAAATGAAACAAACTACTCTGGGTTGGGCCTGCCTTCAGTATTCCCAGCTTCTTTTTACCTCTGCTGCTTGTGTTAACAGAGGCCAGGTGTATTTCTATGGAAATGCGTAGAACTGTGTTCAGCCTCCTTGGGAATGAGTGGGAGTGATGCTGGAATGGATGGGTCTTAAAGCGACAAGGCAAAGGAATAGTTTGCTGGAGGGCACCCAGAAATGTGTTTTTCCCTGAGGAGACCAGTGCTGCAGGGGCTTAGTTTATCCCTGGCAAAGATTTCATTTAAAGGAGCACAATTCCTGTTGGAGGTTCCATAACCAGTACCAGGTCCTGCGCAGAATTAACTCATTGTGGTAGATCTTGGTGCTGATTCACCGCTCAGTGCTCCTGGAAAAGGTCAGTGTTTATTTCTTGACTGTCAGATAACAAACTCTATTCCCATGGGGCGAGTGGGAAGCATGGAAGGGAAGTGACTTCCCAATACCTCAGGCAGCATCACTGCCAAAACCAGCAGCTGTCTCTCCTCATTCCCTCCCATCCTGACCCTTGTGCTGCTTCTCCATCCTGGTGCTGTGCCCACCTCATGCTTGATGAAATAAAGGTTCCTCACCCTCCCAGGTATCCCAAGAAAAGGTATTTCTCCAGATGTTCCCCTTCCTGGCACGTGTCAGCCTTGCAGGAGCATCCATTGTGTGCTATAAAGACAGGCGCCATTGTAATCCCTGTCCTTGGGACTCCGGCTTCCTGTTTGCCTCCTTACCCTTATTCCACCAAATGCTCCTCTATAGGTGCATCCACACAATAGCTGACTCTGAGCCCACACTTGTGTCCTCTGTGCTCTGCTCCGGATGGTGGATTGCTGTTGGATGGCATTCCTCCAGGATGCTGATGGTCCTTTCTGAAGTGTGCTTTTGGTGACCACAAGGCCAGCTCCTCCTCCTCACATCCAAGTTTATGAGATACAAACTTGGATGTTCATGTCCATGGTGGATGAATCCTATCTGCCACAGGTGATGGAGTTGAGCTGTTTGACAGCTGAGGAAGCAGCTTAAATCAAGATGGAAACAGAGATGGAGTTGTTGCTGTATAGCAGGGCGCTGCTGTTCTTTACACATGGTCGAGAGCGTTGTCACCTCTCGAGCTTGCAGTTCAGGTGTACACTCAGGCTGTGGTGCCCTTACTGTGCTCCCTGGGGTTGGTGGCATCACTCGGTTCTCCTTTGGGCATGTGTTTGACTCCCAGAAGCCACCACTGTGTTGGCACGCATTCATCCTGCCGCTCCCCAGAGGCCTTGACTGCTGCGAGCGATACTTCAGCCTGTTTGTGTTTGAATGTTCTTCATTCCAGCCTGGGCACGCAGGGTTTCCTTTGCTGCTGCTCGGTCATGGAGCCCGCTCAGAACTGACCGCAGCATTTCTTTGCATTGCAGGATTCTTTCAAGTCCCAAGGAGATGCCAGGGTGAATAGTGGGAGTGCCTGTGGGCATCCAGGGCGCTTTCACGCCTCGTGCTCTTCTTTACCTCTGAGAGATGAAACAAAAGCCTGCATTTTTTCCATAACCCCTGCCAAATCTTGGTTCTTTCTTCCTCCTTGTTGGCCTTACTGGCCCGAGCCAGTATTCTCCTGTGTGTCTCAAATCTGCTTCCCTCTAGTGCTTGTAAACGTGTTTGGTTACGTTAGTTTTCTTCATGTGTACGTGATTTGGATAAACCATAGAATCATAGAATGGTTGGGGTTGGAAAGGACCTTAAGATCATCCAGTTCCAACCCCGTGCTGTAGGCAGGGATGCCTCACCCTAAGTAAATGATTATGGGTGTCACTGGGCAGATAGGTGATTGTTTTAACATCTGGGACAAAGAGAAGTGCTCCCTTCTTTTGGTACACCTGGAGACATGGAACAGAAGACATTGTTTGGTTGTTATCCATGCAGCCTTTAGGATAGACCCTGATTCCAGCTTATCTCTGGGAGAATCTGGTGGAGTCACAGCGGGGATTCATTCACAGCAAATGAGACCTAAGACTGTGGAAGGTGTTGGGTGGATTATCCATTGGGCAGGATAGTGGTTTTGAGGGGAGATAAAGCGGTTCCTGCAGTTCCTGAGGTCAGGATGTGTGTTTTACTCCTCTGCAACATAACTGACACCACTGATCTCTCCCCTGCCTTGGGGAGGAAGCGTTTCATGGCCGCTAAGTGGAAGCAGCTCCGTCTTTCACGTTCTGTAGTGTGCTTGTTCCCCCTTCTTTGTCTCGCAGCCTTGGTATCACTGATAGGATGACAGAACGTGTTCAGTGCACAGACGTATTATAAATGTAGCTCAGATGGTGCTGATGGGAGGGTGACATATTCTCCTGAATAATGTATTTTAACAGAAAAGATTTGTGATGCTGAAGTGTTAGGAGAACTCTTCCCTTTAACTCTTTATGGGGTGGCTGCTTGTTGGGGTTCACTTGTTTGGGCAAGAAGAGGCTTGTCCTGTTTGAGCATGGCTTGGACATCTCTTGTCAGTCAAAGCCACCACCTCCTTTGGAGACTCTCAGACTGTTGGTCACGGTCCTTTGGAGGCTGGAGGAAGGGGATTCCCACGAGGACTCCATAGGGAAGTATTGAAGAAGCAGTCACTGGCAGTTTGATTTGCCCTGCCTTAGGAACAGCGAGCTTTTTCCAGGGTGGAGGATTGAATGGGCTGTAATTGCTGCCTGCAAAGTATTGGTGATAAGCAAGGAACGGTTGGACACCTTTAATTCCTGGCAGCAGCTCAGTCCCCTGGAGTCAATGACTGTAAGTACTTGCTCTCAGAAGTAGCTACTGTCATCCTCCTGTCCAGGGGGAACCAACCGATTCGATGCTGGTCCAGGGGTTTGCACAGGAGTAGGTGAACCATACGGAAGGAGAGTGGTTTGTGATCGTAATCCCAACACTTCTGACATCTCTAAAGCATGTTGGAGCCTGGAGAGTACGTCCAAAGGATGTCTAGGTGGGAAAAGGGGACCTGGAGTACGCGTAGGTGATGCTCAGAGAGTGCTTTTGTCAGCACACTGTATCTGGAAAGGAAAGACAGAAACTCCTCTATTTCTGGTTTACAGATGAGGCCCTACAATGTAAAAGGTGAAGCTCTGATGTTCTTGAAGTCTATGCCAAAACCCATTCATGCCTCCCAGCTGGCCGGGGCGTCATCCCAAACAGTTTATGATTCCTGCAACCCCTGCTTTAGGGCTTGGCCACAGATTCATCCATCACTTGTGTCTTATCCATGGTAATCTTGAAGGGACTGGAAATACCTCACTCCTTTATCTGGCTTTTCCATAATGAGGCATCAAAGCATTCATGCAAGGGAGCCAAGTATTGTTATTCTCGTGTTTCAGCTGGAGAACCCATTCATGGAGAGCAAAGTGACGTGCCAGTGGGAGAGGCAAGAGTGGGTTCTTCATGTTCTCCATTCCTCCCTCATAAACCCAAAGAGCAATAAAGTGAAACAAGTTCATGGCAGGAAAAATGAGATTTTAGATCAGCCATGGACTCACTGTGGCTCAGTGCAAAGTTAATGACCTCTGCAAAATGGATAGGTTTTTGCCTAGCTAAATTCAAAGGAATAATTAAATCCCTCTTAATTACTGAGACAGGAGCTAGTAGAAGAGAAGATCCAGAGTCTTTAGGTCAGATTCACCTTAATCCATCACCAGGCCTAGCAAAAATTTGTCTTCTGAATAAATACAGCCTATGAATTAGACCCATAAATTGTTCCTATTGAAACAAGCTGTCTTCCTGCTTCATGCATCATTTTAAAGGAAGATAATTGGGTATGAATAGAAGAACAGGAATTTTCTTCATCGACAGAGAAACAGAATGAGTAACATAAATGCTAATGCATATATATATGTGTGTGTCTGTGTTTTGGGGATGGTGCTGACATCTGCATAGGACGCATTAGACCAAGGCTGACTTTTCAATAGCTGTTGGAAACCAGCACAGCTCTCCAACGTGGGGACAGTTCTCCTCCATTCCAGTTTCTTTGTGCATTAGCAATTACTTTCAAATGTTTAAAACTCAATAGCAATTGCCAAAACCTGCGTTGCCTCCCAAGGAAATGCTCTTTCATTTCTTTGGGTTTAGGTTCCAAATATGTGGCTAAGCTCAGCTCAGTGATAGCTGAGGTTTGGGTTTAGGCAGACTGTGAGTCCACGCACAGATTTAGTGCCTGGAACATGCACGCAGCTGTGACCATGCTGGGGCTGGGGCTGTGGACATGTAACAATATTAGTGGTAGAAGAGATTAATCTTTTCCACATTTCCTGCTGTGGTTGGAGGTGATTTTCACATTGTTTTGTTCTTGGCTGGCCCAATGCTCTGAGTCGCTCCTTCTTCTTGCAGGGATTTTACAGCCTTGGGTATGATGCACACATGAAAAATGGCTGGTTGAGTAAGAGGTTTCTTGGTTCCAACCAGAAAAGAAATACATAAAATCACTAGAAAGTGGCTTTTATGCAGAAAGGCTCATATATACTGTAAAAGCAACCGGAACAGTCTCTGAATGAGATATAAAGGGACTTGCTGTGCGCAGAAGTAAGCTAAAACTGGGTATTCCTCTTTGATTTTAGGACTTCGTGTTTTAATGCCTCTGAAATACAAGCGTCTGTATGTACCTCACTGGCCCTGCCACCTTCCCACTCCCTTTTGTACATCGCAATATGCAGTCTTGGGATCACATAAAGTTGTCAGTGGATGCTTCTTGCAGCCCTGTCCCTGCAGCAGCGACTAAAACATAGCTTAGGCTTGGAAAGTGAGGGAGGATCATAGTCAGCTGGGCTGGGAAAGGATATTGCATTGCTGCAAAGCTGCAAGGAGAGGGTTATAAAATTATCATGCCTGTCAATTCCAGATGTGAACCATATGACGGCAAAGCCCTTCTCTCTGTCCTTGCTTCAATCGACTCCCTGCTAAGCCTCCCCAGCATCTGTCTGCTCTGAAAGCTCAGTTTTCCCTGTGCTCAGTCACGTGCACAGTGCACACCTTGTGCTGGGACTAAAAGGTCTGTTGAAAAAACCCCAGCATTATGCAACTGATGAAGTGTTTGCTTAGGATTAGGTGTTGTGGTTAATAAAAGCATTATGAAGTGTCTCTGGCCACTGTCACAATGACCTTCTAGTTCCTCTGTTAATACGGATGTTCATCTGGTTGGAGTGGCTTTTGTCCTATTCCCTGGGCACAAAAGAAAGAGGAAAACTGGCCTTTAAAGGATGGAAAGTTATGCAGCAGTGCTAAATATATCAGTGTTATTGGACCTGCTCTTACCAGGATACGCTGTTCCAGCAGCACTTCCAGCACAAATGCAACTTGGTGGGGGTTGTTGGGAAATAGGGAGTTACATCCACATGGAAGGGCGATGGCTTTGGGAAAGCTGGAGTACGGGGATCCTGCCTCTCTGCTGCTGGGTCCGTGTGAGGCACTGGGATGTGCGTCCTCTTCCCGGGAACGCTCAAGTTACACACACCTTGAGCTTTGCCATAGTAGCAGAGGAAGGGAGAGTACAAAGGTTATGGAAAACAAAACATGAATTCTCCCAACCAGCTGTGTTACAGCAAAGTGCAGCTTATTTATACCCAGGGCAGGCTGTTCGCAGAGCAGGCCTGCTCCCCAGCAGTGCATTCAATGGCAGCTATTAAATGATTCCACGATGGACTCATCGTTACCGTCTGATAAAAACCAGTGCTCCCTCCAATGACCAGGGCTTCTCAATCACAGCTCTTTATGCCTAAGGAAGGAGGAATGGGGGAAACAAAGCCTTCAGCAGCATCAGTCGTATTCTGCAGGCGTCTCTGTGGGCACATTGTGGGAGGAAGATTGATCCCTCACTTGGAGCTTGGAGTCTTGCAGCTTTTAATCAGGGAGATGGGCTGCTGATGTGAATAGCCCTTTGGTTTTATGGGATACCTTTCCATGGAGAAACACCCTGATCTTGCCTCCGTCCACCAGCTGAGGTGGGTGATGCTCCCTGAGGAGGCTGGACCCCCAGCCCATGGTGTATGAGGAAGCCAGGGAGCTCCAGCGCATCTATTCATGGGCCCTGTGTGTCTCCTGTGCTTGCAAAACCAGGATGCATTTCCTATTTGTGTAAGTGAATTCAAGCCAAAGGGATGGAGCCTGATGCAGTGCGGCATCCATGAGGCTCCCCGGCCCATTGGGGCTTCACAGTGACTCCAAGGGCTTGTCCCGTAGGAGGGCACGTGCATGGCAAGGGGGGTACATAGATCAATCTCCAGCCCTCTGGATTCCTGCCAGCCTTTCAGGCAGGCAATACTTGGAGCTGATGGCTGCACAGAGCCCTGTGGGGACTCCTTTGTCAAGGGCATCCCCAAGCACTGAAACCACAGGGACAGCTAATTTATGTGAGAAGGTTTTCAGTGAATCCATGGGGAGGGCACTGCTGCCCAGGGGCTTGCTCCTCTCAAAGTGTTTAATTGCTAATCAGAGACTGGCTTCAGCTGCTCCCATTCTCTGACACTTCCCGGCTGTCAATAGAAGTGGAGAGGCTCATGCTTTATAACCAAGATGTTTATCTCACCCGAATGTGGGAAGTGCTTGGAGGCTGCTGTTTCTTACTGCATGGCTTTGATGAGGGAAACAGTGCTGTTGCTTCAGTTTCAGCCAGATTTTCAGACTAGGATCTGGGAGGAGGATGCCCTAATTAATCCTCTGGGAAAGTGCTTGGGATTCTGGCTTGGTTTGGGTTTGTAGCCAAAGAGCATCTCCCAGATTCAGAGCAGTGAAGCTCAGGTCCAAATGTTGCCTTGTGTTTCTAGAGCTCTCCAATGGGCAATATTCCTTCCTCCTTCAGGCAGCCTGCTCCGTTATCCCAAATGAAGTTGTTGTTGCCAGACTCTGAAGCTTGTCAGCTTACGAACGTTTGTGGGCTAGCTTAAATAGTGTTTTATTCCTCTCATGAAGTAATACATGATAATGGCTACTGAGTAATTAGTCTGAATGTCTCAAGAGACTGTAGTCAACTGGAAAGAGAAGGTCTCAGTACAGATATTGGCTGCTTTTGGCAGGGGCTATTGAATATGGGTTAGGAAGGTACCAAACATCCCTTTTTCTACCTGTTCTTAATCACGTTGAATGGCAGCATGGGTTAGAATTGACTTGTCTCATAAGCAAATAGTTTTCAGTAGAGCATGATTTCACCATAGCATTTACTATGATCTGCTGATACTTACCTGAGAACCCCAGTTTATCTGCATAAATGTTAATTAACCATTTTTTCAGGCTCTTTTTCATGTTATCTGGATTCTTGGAATTTCCAGAGCTTTTGTATTTTCGGGGTGGTGTTTGTTGGCTTAGCTGCTAAAGCACAAAGAGGCTTTGTCTGGAGTCAGCATGTGAAAGACTGCCAAGGGATGAAAGCTACCATTAGCCATAGAGGCTAATGAGTTAAAATCAGATTATGGTGATGCAGGCAGAGTTAGCTTCAGAAGCTGTAAGAGGTCACAGGCTGGGTGGAAAGCTTTACTGAAGTCCTTAGTCCTAGAAGATAAATGTGTTCCAGCAAATCCAGCTGGAGCATCACTAACACATCACTTCTAAAGCTGGACAAGTGACTTCCAGCGTTAGGAAATACATTGAAGACCCTGGAACCAGGACTTGGGCAGATGCTATTCAAAGTCAGAGTGTGTGGCTTGCCTCCAGAAATGGTTGTTTGGAGGAGAAGGTAGAGAGGTTATTCAAAGGGGAAAATACTTGGTGGATGGCAACCAGGTTATGTGTTACTTCCCATGGGTCCCATCAGGTTGGAAACAGCAGGCACCTGCCCCAGTGTCCTTGCCTATGGTGTTTCAGGAGTTTGTCTCATCTTGCTTAATATTAGTGAATAATCAAGTATAGGAAACTACCAACCAAATCATATCCGAGTCCATAGCAAAAGCAGGGCTCTGAGTACAGATATGTGTACACATGGGTACACATACCCATGGAGCATACAAAGCAGCCGATGGAGAGGTGTCAGGAGAGTATCACTAAAAGCCACGTACTCGTGGAAGCCTGGAGTCCACATCAGCCTAGAGTCAGTTTTAGTGATGTTAAATCACTAAAATGCCCCATTCCTGGCATTCTGAATTGGGCAAAAAGGAAAAGTATAAAAAGGGGGTTTGGTAGCAAAAGAATGAAGGCTGATGCAGAGCGCAGGAAGCTATTCCTACACCAGAATACCCAAAGTGAGCGACAGACCTCCTAAGAGCTGGAGAGAACCCAGCCTCTCCCGCTGACTTCAGAGGGCTATTTTAAGACATAGATGTTTTTACTTTGTTTTTCCTCCAGTGTTGTTGACCTCCATAAGGGAAGGCTGGAAAATGACTTCTTGAAGCGCAACCAAAGCGCAGGGTCATGCGGGTGGCGGGATTGAGGGTTTGCGCCGCCTGCGGGTTTTAGCCTCCTCTTTGGAACCTGAATCAGTGTTTTGTTAGGTTGTGCAGCAGGAGGAGGCCTGAGGAGCTTTATTCTCAGTGCTTGTTCTTCCGGATGGGATTCTTCAGCCTGGGTTGGAATTAGGGCTCCTGCTCGGGATTTGACTGCAAGAGGATTTCACACTTGACAGAGCAGGAAAGCTGTAATTGGACACTACAGGGCATCTTTACCCTGTACTAGCTTAAATACGGATATATGCACTCATAAAACCTGCAGAGTATTGCCTATGTAGGGAGCTACTCAAACAATTTATACTGAACGTGTGATATACTTAAACATTCATTGTTTTCTCAAGACATGCCCATATGGATGGACTTGGGACAACTCCAGGCTGACTGGCTGTTTCCATCCAGCATGAATGTATGGAATGGGAGTAAGGTGCATAAACAGGTCTTGAGGAAGGTTTTCCATTAGCTGCAGGTAGTAATTTATGGTGGGAAAGCAACAGGCAATTAAACCCCTTACATTGCTGGGCATTAATGTATAGTGCTGTAAGTTAGAACATTTCCTTTAATGTTTTACTTAATGAAGATGAAGCCTCCCTCTTTATGGTCCAGTAAAGTCCTTTCCACACAAGGGCTTGTTTCAGGAGTATCTGTATTGTACATGCCCACATAGCACACACACCCCAAGCTTGCGTTTCAAGCTTCATTGTAGGAGGGATCGATTAGACCTCCACAGATTGCTCTGTGCAGTCTTGAACGCAGTTTGGAAGGGATTGGCTTTGTTGGGTTGTTTTTAGCTTCAGAGGCAGATCTCCACCCTAAGATGCCTTGCAAGAAGCCAGCAATCTGTGCAGGGGATAGAGTCTTCTTGGCTGTCCCACCTCCAGTACAAAGGGATCCTTTGGAGCATTTGAAGTACTACATTTTCCCAAAGGTATCAAGCATGCTATGTAAATAAACTTCATTTCAAGCCAGGCTGGGTTACAGAAGCAGCCAGTCCACAGCTAAAACCAGTATGATGGGCCTTCCATTCTCTAAAGGATTTCACTCTTCACTTGAAGCAAAGGGAGGAAACCAGCCTCAACAGAAACGCTCAGATAAAGGCAAATACAGGTATCAAGAAGGTAAAGCAGTCTCCATGCTGCGGTTGTTGCTTATTTGTGCTTTCTTCTCCTCTATTCTAAAACTTGAAGCCTTTGTTATTGATTTAGTGTGTAAGAAATGTACCAAGTTCAGTCTGATCCTGATAAATACTCAGTACCATCCCTAAGCAGATAGTAGAGCAGAGGAAACTGAGCTGCTGCTGTAGCCTTACTGATGCTTTGAAGCCATCATTAGAATGGCAGACTTTCAGACTTCCTTGGGAGAGGTCACTTACCTGCAATGGAAAACTCTTGCGCTGTGTGTTGCACTGGAGGTGGGGATGTAGTTCCCAGTGTGCCCCCCTTTCATCCGCAGCTCTTCTGGATACCTTGCACAACCTCATCATTGGTTTCTAGGTCTTGAAGCCTGTGAAGAACTGACTCAGAAACCATATTAACCTTGCAAGGATGAATGTGGCAGGGTCTGAAAACAAGGGATGGCAGTGGTGGTGCCTGGTGTCATTGCTCTGAGCAGGGTAGGTGTGGTACAAAACTAGTAATGATGGAGTCCTGATGATCTTGTGGTTTCAGGCTGTGAGTAACGGCCAGCAATAAACTGCCATGGAAAGTATCTAGTCAGTCCCACTCAACCTAGTTTAAAGAAGCTATTGGAGGACACAGTATTAATTAGACATCATATTTATGAAAGTGGTGGATGGGGACCAATGGAGATGGTGCTGGAGGCTCTGCAAGTTCAGCACAGGGTGCAGACCTTGCTGTGCAGAGCTGATGGGCTGCAACACCCGGGGTTGAAATCGAGTGTCCCAGGCTGAGAACGTTGGGGCTGTTCAGCCTGGAGAAGAGAAGCTGCATGGAGACCTCAGAGCAGCTTCCAGTGACTGAAGGGGGCTACAAGGATGCTGGAGGGGGACTCTTCATCAGGGACTGTAGTTATAGGCAAGGGGTAACAGGTTTAAACTGAAACAGGGGAAGTTCAAGTTAGATATAAGGAAGAAGTTCTTCTCTGTGAGGATGCTGAGGTGCTGGCACAGGGTGCCCAAAGCAGTGGTAAATGCTCCATCCCTGGCAGTGTTCAAGGCCGGGTTGGACAGAACCTTGGACAACATGGTCCAGCATGAGGCATCCCTGCCCGTGGCAGGGGGTTGGAACTGGATGATCTCAAGGTCCTTTTCAACTTAAACCATTCTGTGATTCTATGAAATGCTGCACTGCTCCAGCCCAAGTATTCAGCATTCAGTTGTTTCAAATTTGGGACTATTTATTTGGCCATGCAGAGCAAGATCCCCATTGCCTTGACTGGGATGAGGTATTTGGCAGAACTCTTGGAAGACTTCAGCAAGAGCAGGAGTTAGTGCTGGCTCTGCACTAAGCATGTGCTGTAGCCCACAAGCTGGACACACCAGCAACCTTCATCTGAGGAGCTGTAACTCAAAGCTGGAAGGAAGTGGGTATAAACCTCGGGCTGTTCTCCCGGTGCAAGCAGAGGGCTGCATGCCAGGAGCACCGGGGATTTAATCCTTACACTAACAACGTTAGCTTAGCATACTTTCCATAATCCATTCTTAAACACAAACATAGATGTGGTTTGACATCTTGGAAAATGTGCTAGCTGGCTTTCCCCAGCCCACTGTTCCCTCCCATGTCCTGCCTGATGCAAGGACCATGTGGATGAAAGCCAGGAGGAGAAGGAAGATCCTATGGCCGTCCCTGCTGCCCCTGCATGACTACACTGTGTTTCCAGGGCAGCTGTGCTGTGTGTTTCCTGCTGTGCTTCCATACTTGAGATACTTGGCTGAAGCATGGTGCATAAATGCAGCATGTCATCATTCTTTGAACAGCTTCCCATCTTTGGGGATGGAATCAACAGAGGACATCCTGCATTTCTCTGGAGGGAGGTGTCCTAGCCTGAGATCTCCATTGCCAATTGAAAAAGAAAAGGGATTCAGTGTGGGCTTCCTATTGCTGGTCTATACAGAACTGTGGTGTTTTCTATTGGATTTAGGAGCTTTGCTCCCGAACAGCTCCATAGAGTAGTTCAGAGGGTGCAGGCATGGGGCACAAGGCTTTCCTTCATTACTTGCTCTGCTGCCAGAGGGGCCTGCTTTTCTCATCACTGAAACAAAGCAAAAAGCAAAGCTGCTGAGCAGCTCCATCACTTCAAGAAGCTAAAGCTGTGAGATGCTACCTTAGGGGTGTCAGATGCCGGAGGAGCAGGAGCTGCTGTCCGGGTGATGTGCATGGAGCTGTTTTCCACTGGCGGAAGCTGGGAAGGGTAAAGAATAATCCATGGAAATGTGTTATTTAAAGTGTTAAAATTATATTGTAGTAGAAGTTCAACTTCACCAGGTGAAGGCTGCGTTGCTGTCAGCACCCTTTAGGTAGGAAAAGATACTCCTTGTGCAAAAGCTCATTGTCTTTAATGCAAACAGTGCTGTATGGATACATCAGGGCTGGAGCAGCTCTGCTCTGGGGCCAGGCTGAGACAGCTGGGCTGGGGCAGCCTGGACAAGAGAAGGCTCCTGAAGGGGAGACCTTAGAGCAGCTCCAGTGCCTAAAGG
>WYDI02024851.1:0-21365 GCA_009867235.2 Psittacus erithacus | reverse complement strand
ATCGGTGTTATCAGCATTGTTCCCAGGCTGAAAGTCAAAACCACAGCACTGCACCAGCTACTAAGGAGGAGAAAAATGATTGCTGCTGCTGAACCCAGGACAAGGGGGAAAGCCAGTGCTTTAGAAGCTCTCCTCAGCCACAGAAAGGTGAATAATTCATGCTATTTCAAGTCAATGCTCTTCAAACAGAGCTCTGATAACAAATTAGTTCATCTTATTGTCTTTTACCTTTTGGTGGGAGATCATGTTGGTTTCATCTTTGGCCTGGTTGGCTTGAAGAGCACAGAAAACCTAGCTCTATTTGGTCAAACAGCACTTCGGAACATTACTGATGCTGCCTTTGAAAGCCCTGCCTATTTTGTGTATGGGGGGGAATACTTAAATGTCAATGATGGGAAATTAAGTAGATCTATTTGAAATATTGATTACATATCTCTTCCGAACGAGGTTAATGGGATATTTCTGGATGTTATATGCATGTTTGTATGTTTCTGAAATGTTTGATTAATGTGTACCTAATCTTTCTTTTTGTTAAAATAGATCATCATATTTCTTGCTAAGAAATTAATGATTTGACCACTGGTAAACGTGCCTGAGAGAAGACCATTTATAATGCTGCATCTTCAGCTAGTGTTTCTTCAGCAAGTAATCCTTGACCTGGAAACCTCTTTCACTCAAAATGACTAATTTTGCCAATGTTATTTTTTTTGCTTTGACTATGTTTTTCTGTCTAATATAGCCTAAAAGACTTATTTTATACTTTCCAATACTGGTAAAACATAAATAGAAAATAGACAATGAAAACTTTCACAAAGCAAACTTCAATTTGTTACCCCAGAACTCTGAATTTGGAAGTGCAAAGTGATGGATTGGCAAGCAAAAAGAAGAAAACACAGAACTGACCAACTCATGCTTTTCTTTGTTCATAAACTATATGATCATTCTACACTGGTTTGGATTTTGCTTTTCCTTTTTATTTTAAGATGATCTCAAATTTGATTATCTTCAATTATCTTTATCTGTACCACTCGTTTTGGGCAACACTGCTTTTCATGTCTCTCAGTTGCTTAGTTAAGAGACTCAACAAATCACAGGTAATGATGACAAGACTTGCTCTGTGCCAGCCTCATCTATATCACCCCCAGTCTTGCCATTTGTTTGCTATAAGCAGCACTTCTCCATGCAGTCATTCTCAAAACTACAGTGCTAACCTTTAGGAAACAAGGATTTTTACCACTTCCTCACTCCTGGTCTCAAGCTCAGCTGAGAACACCAAGCATTCCCCAGGCACCCAAACCAGGACAATCTACAGCTGTGGGACTAGGTGAGTTCTATAGAGAAGCTGCTGAGAGTTACTTAGATCCTTGGCAACTTCTGTAAGAGAAATGGATCATTTGCATATGTTTTTCAAGAGCTCCATAAAGGTCAGTAGACAATGTAATCCTGTATCACTGATGTAAATGTCTGAGCACTCTGAGGTTGAGTCATGGCCCTGGAGGCAAGTCTTAGTGTCCAAATCCTCCTTCCAACCAACAAGTAAAAAGTGGTGATTTGGAATTTCCATCCACTTTAATGAACTGCACAGATTTCCACTTTAATGAATTGCGCAGATTTCATCCTGCCCTGCATCTGACATTCAGAGCCCTTCAGAGCACATCCAATCCAGTTGCCACTCAAAAGCAGGAACAATTTAAAAGCTAGGCCTTTTGTTGAAAGCAGAAAACACCCACTGAATCCCTCTACCAATAAAACCCAGCCTTGCATTTTAGCATGACATCAGCATCGGTCTGTGGACTCCAGAGCCTTTTCTGCACTAGGTTTTTCTGGGAATGACATTCACAGGAGGTGGCAGTAGGTTACATGGCATCTGTTGGCTTTGACACGGAGCTTTCTTGATCCATTTTGTGGATTAATGTTCTTCCCATTGTGTCAAGGCTGACTTTAGTCAAGCAGAGGAGGAGAACTTTAAATGAGGCTGTCCTTCTAGCCCTGTTTCCTGCTCCCTCCAGACTTTAGGGCTTTTGAGAGAGGGAAGGAAAATAGTTTACCATAACTGGATAAGCAATGGATGTGATCAATCTGTCCATAAAATACCTACTAAGAGCCCTGTTCAAAGGAAAATGGAGTAGAGGGGTGAAGAAATGATGCAGAAACCAGTCGTGTAGGAAGAGCAAAGAATTATGCATAGCTGGAGCCGCTGAGCTACTGACTCCCTGCCCTGACCCCTCAACCTTTCTTCTTCTTCCTCTTCCTCCCCTGCTATGAGCTGGGAATGGGAAAGGATGTTTCTGGAGGTGGAAAAGGTCAAGGCAAGTTTGGGAGATGTGACTATAATTCAACATGCTGTTTCTGAGCTGAGAGCGCTGGGAAGGAGCAGCTCTTCCTACCCATGCAGCAAGTAAGTACCTCTGTTAGGGGCTAATACTGACACTTTTTACTTGTGCAAGTACTGTAGTTAATGTGTTTAATGAATGAAAGGTGAAACAGTCTTCTAATGGGATGAAAAGGTCTATGGGTATAGTTTGGTATTTTTTCTCAAAAGCTTCTGTTTGAAATAGCAGAAGTAACTTTTTGAAAGTGAGAAGCACCCCCTTTCTTTCCCATTAAAAAACACTGTCATCTAGCCTGTCTGAGAGACTGGCGTAAATCTCTGCTCTGTATTTGGAGGTATCTTATTCCCTCTTGGGAGGAATGCATAAGGAACTAGAACTCCAGTGAAGCTGATTCTGCACTAGTAAGCTATGGTCCTGCTGGTGTTTGCAAAGGAATGAGAGATAAGCTTTCCTTGTGAAGGATGTTACAAGAAATAGTTTCTAGAGATTTCTTGCCTTCTCTATTTTGAAAGAGGCCTATGCTTTTATTTTTTACAGAGGGCAAGAAAAAAGTCAGTTTTCTTTTTATTATTGAAGAGAGATACTTCACAGTGAGCTCCAAAGCATTTTTATCAGGCTTGATACTAAAAGTAAAGGGGAAAGAAGCCTTGAGCATAGCACATGAATAGCATGGGAAGCTTTGAAATAAATGGTTATTACAGGAAATATTATCACAAAGTACACCTCTCTTAAAAACAAAGCCAAGCAAAGATGATCTCTTATCCTGTTGTTGCTGCTAAGGTCTGGTGTGCCTGGGAGAGGGATCTCCCCGGGCACAGATCCTGTGCTCGAAGGTGCTGTTAGAGCCTGGTGGCAGTGGGACTGCATTAGGCAGGTGCCTGATGAGCAGTTCTTGGGCTCAGCTGGGTACTTGGGTCCCAGCGATCAAAGAGAATAGATGTCACCAAGCAGAAAGCTTCGTGCTGAAAGCTCCAGGTCCTCCAGGCTCATTAGATGGGTTCCTCTCCCCCGGGGCTGGCACCCAGCCCTGAGCAAAACCTTCCTTGCTGATGTGTGAGGTGGCATCAGCATGTGCTTCAGGATGGCACAACGAACTGCTAGTTAACGGGAAGTGAAGCAGCCACTGAGGAAGTGCCTGATTAATCCATATCAGAGCAAAAGAGGATGTAAATTGAATACAGCTTTAAGGAAGTGTGTCCCTCTCCAGGCTTGCCTGTGGGACAATGGATCTTGATACCCAGCAAAGGTGACGGAAACCCTTTGCTAACAATGGTAAGCTTTTGAGTGAAAAGTTCAGGCATGACAGGCAGAAACAGGTAAATACTGTCAGTTTTCCTCCTCACTTAATTGCCTGAGATTTCTTCCTTTTTCAAGCTGTAATTCAGATGTTCATACTCTTCTCTCTGAAGAGAGAGACCCAGTGTGACAGCCGGGCCGTGGCTCTGGGCAAGAGTCAGTGCTGGTGCAGCTGAGCTGTGCTTACGTTCCCAAGAGCTGGAGGGGATGGTAGTCCCAACTGGTACCCCTGGTCCAGGGATATGTGATGGCATGGGAGCAGCAGGCAAAGCTGCAAGATGGAGCACACCACCTGCCACTAATGCAGAGTAATAGGCACCTTCTCACAGAGGCAAGTTGTATTTCCCAGGAAATAACAGATTGCCCCATTTTTCACTTCTGCAGATGCTGTTTTCTCTTGTGCCTGTATTGATCTGTTCCACTTGGTTTGCTTTTAGAAATAACTGTTATATGCATGCGGCTTATCACCCTCAGGTCCCTGCTTGTCATTCCTCAGCAGTGAGGTGAGGTGGTATACCCAAATGGTAGTTATACAGGCACATCTCAGACTGATGCTCTTGGACACACTCCACAGAGAGCAAACAAATAAAAGCTTTTAAGGAGATAGTGATGCTGAGAATAATGAATATCAGCTATTCCAGGAGGAAAACTTAACTGAGTACCTGGGTGTTTAATAGTTAAATGAGCTGAGTTTTCTTTAGTTCTGATCCTTCCCCTTCCTCTCCTTACAGGGAGAAAGGAGATCGGCAGACCCCGTATGGTTCCTTACCCATACCCGAATCTACCTGTAAGGTCTCTGCATGTCACGAGTTTTTTGTCCCCCTTAGGTAGGAGCTATTTCAAATGACAGTGAGACATTAGAAGTAGTGCAAGACAGGGATTGTTCCCTTCCTTTGTGCGTTCTCAGAAGCATGGTTTATAAGCTGTCACTCATTTCCAATGATCTCAGTCAGGTGTTTATTCCAAGCCGATGTTAGGTGTAGCTGCAGCATTGTTACTGATGAGCAAGTCTGAATGCTGAGCATGGGGAATGATTGACGTTTCTTAAGGTAAAGAGGGAGACTCTTCATCCAGCAGAAGCTGCCACTGCAGCAGATGCTGTTATAGCTTCTGACACTGATCGTGATGAGTGGTGTGTAATGTCAGTAAAAGAAGAGAGGCTACAACAACAAAGTGAAGAGGATACCTCTGAACACGAATCCCATGGCACCCTGGTAGCAGTTAACAGCCATGACTTTCCTAGGCTAGAAATATGACTTAAAAAAGGTCAGGCATTTATTGGTTCACTTATCACCTATTCAGTGCACTAGCAATCACAAGAGCTTGCTAATTACTCATCTGTTACTATTTGACTCTGGGTTAATTTTGCCTATCTAAATTTTGGGTTATTTGTTGCTTTTTTTCCCCTTCCATGGCATTTTGGCAAATATGGTGTCTGGTTTCCTTTTTTATTTCAGGTTTTCCTTTTGGTGAAATATAGTAGATATTGACAAAGAATAATTCATAGCAGAGCTATGCATGGTCCGGAATACTGTGATGTACTTGAGGGTAATGCCACATTTTGGGCATCTTGCTGGCAATATCAAACGGCAAGTTTCCATGCACAGCTCAAAAACTTTCTCCCTAAGCAGGAAGACTTTTAGGTTTAATCCCCCCCTCCCTCATTTTGCTATGGAAAATCCCTTTCTTGCTGTACTGAAGCAGCAGGAGTCTGTTGTAAGGCTTCCAGGGAGCAGTTTGGGATATCTGTGCAGAGTCAGACCCCAGCTCTCAGCCTTAAGGAGATCTCCCTTGAGCAGGAGCTTTGAGTTACCATGGATGAGTTCCTTTTGGCTTATTGAACCCAAAATTGTTGATAGAGTTCACTTAAGAGCACAAACAAAAGTGTGTGGACTGGTTTTTCTGTCCCTTTCTGGAGGGATGTTCAGCTTTAAGCCATGATCTAATTCTTGGCCTCCCAGCTTTAGTCTTGCAAGTGGAATTGAAGTCTTTGAATTGTTCTGTAAGTTGTATACATATTTCCACCGCTGCCATGTGTGAATCAGTGTCTCGTATACAGAGCAGTAGTAAAGCTTGGTCTGGTTATATTCATGTACCCTCCTGACACATGTGCGTGTGAGAAGATTGAAGTGAGTGGAGTTCCAGGCCCCTTGTCAGCCTACGAAGCTGCAGCCACATGCCTGCCCCCAGTGAGCGGATGTGGTCCTGGCTCCTCACAGAGGGATATGTTGCTCCCTTTGCTCCCCATGGTTAAACCCAAACCAATCAGTGATTCTGTGACATCTGTCTATACCCAGGGTGTGATGGGGATCCAGGTACATTTTGAGGGGTTCCATCACTGCTTTCCACCCCATGAAAATAGCTGTGGGGCTGGATGCTAGGATCTGGGTATGTTTTAAGTGGTAATTTTATGTTAGTCATGCATAAAATCTGTGATCAAGAACACAGTTTTTTTCCTCCAACAGTGCAGTTTGTTGCAGTAAAGATGTTTGAGAGGCTGTGTGTAGGCACAGATTCCCTGGCTACCTGTAAGTGAGCCAGGTAACCCAATTTATTTCCTTCCTCTCCCATTTTGGCGTGTTTGCCTTTATGAGGTAGGAAAAGCTCAGCATCCTGCACTCCAAGGACCATGCTGTGATTTGTAATGCATCTTCACATGGATTGTAAGGGGTGGTGCAAGGAGATCCTCACAAAGTTACCAGTCTGCTGGGGGATGTGCTGGCCAGCCTCATGTGCTGCATACCATGAATTCTGAATTTTGAAAGCTGCATAGTGCCTGGAGGTTACAGTTAGTTTGGCCCATAAATTCCAGAGTCCTTCCAGCTTTCTGCACCCATGCTGACATTGGACCTTCTCCACTGCTGCAGGAGACAGTGGCAGTGTCTTTGTGCTATTTGTTTGTCAAACAGACAAACCTGACTCTTCAGAAGGCCTCTTGCAGAGGCACCGTTGCTCTCTGATAGATGCAACCACCTCCAGGAGCTGCATTCTTACGGAGTTCTGCTGCTTTCCACACACTGAACTCTCCCTACTCCAGCTTTCCCCTCAGGAATTGTCCCTAGTTCAAAGATCCCTCTGTAGGACCATGGTCCTTCAAAGGCGACCCTTCCTTTGTGCAGCAGCTTTGACACAAATGAACCCCAGAGGTTTAACTGCCAGATAAAAGCAGAGCGCATTAACCCCTGCAATTGCTCTAATGAAGTCAGGGTGAAGTTGTGAAGTCTGGGTCACAACTAATGGATGAGCCATTAACACCTCTCAGGCATAACAGCATTTAAAAGTATCAAACAGCAAATGCATTTAGTGATTTCCAGGTGCAGAACTGGCCATGAGAGCAAGCTGGCATGGAAAGATGGTAATTTCCCTGCCTGCCCCCACTCAGCTTCCTGCTTTCCATATATTTATGTTGAAAGTCAACTCTACTTGGGAAGGTTTTTGCTATCCTGGAGCTGCCAGATGGCAGGAACTTGTTTTGTTGAAGTGCTTTAACACTTGTCAAGAACTTGTGTTGATCCAGAAGCTGTGTTTCAAGCTCCAGCTCTGTGCGGGAAGGTATTCTTGCTGAATTCATACTGGAAAGGTTGGAGGTCTTCCCCTCCATCAGAAAGGGTTTCCTAGTGGATAAGGTAACTTGCTGTGCTGCCACCAAGGGATTAGATTAGCTTTCCACAGTAAAGATGAGTGCCATGAATGAATGTGCCTTTAGTGCCATGAGTGAATGGCACCCAGCTTCACTGTGGAAAGCTCATCTAATCCCAGCAGAGAGTAAGATTGGTAGCTGCTCAGTTCCCACTCCTCCTCAGTCTACTTGCAGAGACACAAGAGCCTGTTTAAATAACTGAGATGATGTTGTTTAATGGTGGAGGATGTTTTAGGGGAACCAGGTTGGAAGGGGCCTCAAGGATCATCTGGTCCAACCTTTCTAGGTTGCATGACCCAGCACTGTGTCCAGCCCAATCTTAGCAGTGTCCAGCACTGAGGAATCCACCACTTCCCTGAGGAGATCACTCCAATGGCTGATTGTTCTCATTGTGAAAAGCCTTCCTTGTGTCCAACCGGAATCTCCCCAGGAGTAACTTGTGCCCATCACCCCTTGTCTTTTCCATGTGACCCCCTGTAAAAAGGGAGTCTCCATCTTCTTTGTAGCTGCCTTTAAATAGTGGAATGTGGTGATAAGGTCTCCCCTAAGCCTTCTTTTCTCAAGGCTGAACAAACCCAGCCCTCTCAGCCTTTCCTCACATAGTTTCCCATCCTTTGACCATCTTCGTGGCCCTTCTCTGGACCCTCTCCAGCCCATCCATATCTGTTTTTTGTAGCAAGGACCAAAACTGATCACAGTGTTCTAGATGTGGCCTGACGTGGGCCAAGTGGGATAATGATTTCCTTATGGCTGCTGGTGATGCCCTTGCTGATGTAACCCAGCATCCTCCCTCCCAAAGTGTCCACTTCCCTCTCAGTTTGGTAAACTTGGTCAGGGTACACTTGATCTCATCTTCCAGATCATTTATGAAGATATTAAACAGGTTGAGCCTCATATTGATCCCTGGGGGACCCCACTGGTGACAGGTCACCCCCTGGGTGGTCAGTTCCACCACTGCACAGACCATTTGTCTACACCTTCTGCTTTCTTTAGGAGGCTTGCTAACCTTTGTGATGCTTTTGTTCCAGGATCCCAGAAAGAGACTTCTATTGCACTTGTTGAGCACTTCCAAACTGTAGTTGAGCGCATGCCTTGCATCTATGGCCTCACTGCAGCTCAGAGTTCATTGCACCCACCTGGGAGACAACACGGCTCAGGGTGAAAGCTGGGATGGTAAAAGGCTGGGAAAGTGCAAGCATCCATGCAAATGCATCAGACCCTGCGCCAAGAGGGTGCGCTCAGTTTGGGTGATTGTATAAGGCTGTGAATGAGGAACTTCCTTGTAACTCACCTGCATGTGAAGAACCTCCATTCTCCAGGGAAGAAGGTAACCAGCCTGTTGCTTGCAGTCTTATGGGAAGCCCCTGTGAAACCTGGCTTTGCTGGGCTAGAATCTCTCAGCTCTGCAGATGGAAGAGATGCTTGCACTCAATGCTCTCTGCCTCTCCCTCAGCCTACAGGTGGGATTGGAGTTGTAAAGGAAAGCTGCATGTTTTAATTCCCGCCAGCAGTTTGTTAATCTAGAAAAGTGAAATACTGAAGTGTTATTTAAGCTTTCTTTTAACTCTTGTTTTCACACCGAGCAAACACTGCACACTGCGTTTATAAGGTGGGACAAGAACAGGCATTAGTATTCCTCTTCAAACTCTATCTTGTGTCCAGTTTTCCACTTGGGTGTCAAATTTGTACCTCTATCCACATGCAGAAGGAACTGCTGCTGTAGAACTACAAAGCCTTTAGGCTTCCCAATGGATCCTTAGGGGATGATTTAAGGAAACACGGTCATGTGTTGGACGCTCTGTCTTGCACGATGGTGTCATTATCTCTCATGTATTAGCAGGCTACTAATGCTGACATCTAATTAGCACCAAGAAACTGATTAACTCTCAATAGGGTCAAGAAAAAGAAGAAAAATAGATCTCAGGTAAGCAATTAGGTCATTTATTTAATAAATTAAAATACTTGTGATGATAATCTCACTCTGGTGAATTTCTTCCTGTACTGCACAGCCCATGGCAGAAATAAGGCTGAAATGCCAATAGTAAATGTAACCCTGTGTTAATGGCAGCATAATCAAAACAGAGCACACAAAAACCCATTTGAGCTTTCTCTAATGGACAGTTGATTGTCCCAGATGGAGGTGTTTACTTGGGGGGATGGGGGTGGGGGGAGTTATCTTCACATACCAGTACAATGAATGGAGCCTGTTCAGATTCCTTATTCTTGGGTTGTTCCACGCTGTGGATGTCAAATGCACAAAAGATGCTTCAATCCACACTTGTTACATGGTTTTGTTGTGTACCTGTGCAAACTAATCTGAAAGCTCAGAGATCCCAGTTGGATAATGGGACCTGCAGGACCTGGTTTTTGCTACCCTCACTATAGTATCCCCAGAGGGTTTCCCTTTTCATGCAGTAGCACTCCAGAGCTTTCTAACAGACAAGTCGCCCATACTCCTTTCTTGCATGCTCAGTTTGAGGCATTTCTTAATTGCATTCATTTAAATGCTAATTTTATTGAATGCAGGCTCCTCTAAATTACTGAGGTGAGTTCTTGCCAGTAGAACAAGCAAGTAACAATAATTCAAGGTATTCCTTCAATAGTAAGGACATTTCAGATGAGGTTTGAAGTTCAGATTGGGATTGGACAAGCACTGGAAGGTTTGTTCTCATGTCCAGCATTGACTGCAAAACATGAAGCTTCTCACAACTTGCTTTCTTCCCCATTATCTGAGAACTACACAGCCCTTCACAGCCAGTTTTATGGTTTGCAAACAAAACTTTTTGGCATAAGAACTGTGTTTTACTGCGCAGCTGATGGCACTGTGTAGTTACCAGCACAAATGTCATAAATGCTCCATAGCAGGCACAAGCAGCATTTAGCACTCATGTGCAGGCATCTGTGGAGATTCTAGACTGTGCTGGAGACTTAAGAAGTCTGACCTTCTGTTGAACTTTGAAGGTAAACCTGCAGCAAGAGGGTCTGCTGGAGGGAGCAGCTGATGGCATCCTTTCTCCCCTTGCTTTTCCTTCCTGGGCTGTAGCCATGTGATATGTGGATTCTGCTTTTGTTCCAAAGAGGAGAGCTTCCCCAAGCCTTTTTTAGGTGATGGAAAGGATAGTCAGACCCTTTTCCAAAGGTCAAGATCAGTTTGGAGCTGGAGTGACAGACTTAGAGGGAGCTGCTTCATCCCAACTTGCTCCAGTTGCCATGACAACAGTGGCTGGGGAGGGACACGGTGGGGTCCTGCTCATGCTCCCATAAGCAGCCTCCAGCAAGTGCTGCTGTCCTGAATGTGCTCGCAGGCACATTTGATTGGCCAAGGCATCTTGAAGGCAGGGCTAAGTGAAGCTGAGTCATGGATGTGCTGGCCTGGTCACCCCCTGAAGGCAGCAGCACTGACTGCCTCCAACAGGTCCAGAGTTAATTCAGGGCTAACATAACCACCTCTAACTGTAACAACCAATGCAACAAAGGTTGTTGAAAAGAATAGGAAAATAACCTCTCGCAATGTTTTTCTTCTTGATATCTTCCTCTTGTTATTAAAACAAATCTATTGAGGCTGAAGAAAAGGATGGAATATCGAGCAGTGGGAAATTCATTATTGGTACCTAAGTCTTAAACAGTTGATTTCTTCCCTTTTTTCAGACTGTCTTGAAAAAGTTGTCATCAACACCAACAAATGCAAAGCAGGTTTCAAGATGACTTTTTGTTATAGGCATATTCCTGAA
Source organism: Psittacus erithacus (assembly GCA_009867235.2). NCBI lineage: Eukaryota > Metazoa > Chordata > Aves > Psittaciformes > Psittacidae > Psittacus > Psittacus erithacus. The sequence continues at coordinate 10,365 of WYDI02024851.1, read as the reverse complement.
CTATTCATCTGTGTTAAATGCATTTTGCCTTGAATCATATGTCATGTTGCCAGAAAAGAGTTGTTTCCATGCCAACTCATTTGCAACATGGGGGGGAAAAAATCAAAGCTACTAACATCTGCAAGATGTCAGGGCTGATGTAAGCCACTTGTAATGAAAAACAGAGAACTGCAGGAGGCTTTGCCAAATAGGCACTATATATAGGGTAGAATGTCACAAACTAATCACCAAACAGTGCGTTTCCATTCCTTTTTTGGCTGTATTCTTGATCTCATCCCTTCACCAGAACACGCTTGCAGCAAAAGGAGCATCAGTTCCTTCCACGTGCATTTTCCTTGGAAAAAAAGAATTGCTGGGATTCTTTTCCCTTTTGACCCAGGCCTTCACAAAAGACACTTTATTTAAAACATAGAAGAACTTGTACAAGAAACTGCTGCTTCACTTTTCATACTCTTCCCTTTCGGTTCCCTCGGCTGCGGGGTCTCCTTCTATAAAGATCCTATTCATCAGCAAGATTAATGACAGCTGGTGTCTGAAACTGTGGATTCCATTTCACAGCTACTGTTTCCTCTGCATTCTCCCCCACACACCTTCTTTTCTTTCATAAAAGAAGATTGTTCGTCTATTACCCAAGTATTATGAAATGCCAGAGGCTGAGGCTCTGAAGCCTGAGCAGTTCAAATATCAAGGTATATTTAATTCTGAGGCGATCCAGGCATTGCTGTACTGGGAGAGACATCAGAGGCAGCAGTACCCTTTTTGGCTTGGAGGTATTAAAACAATTCTGATTTTCAAGCCTTTTCTTTAATACAGTGATGCAAATCCATTCTTCTTCTGGAAGAATGCTTAAGTTACCCTGTGTGCGTGTTACCATGTCCTCCTTGCTAGTCTGGAGCGTGAGCAAAGGAGAAAGTGGATTTCTGGCTGGAAAGGCTGCCGGTTGCCTTCCAAACAGCCTTTCGCAAAGCCCAGCCCCATGGCACTGGTATTCATGCGACATGAGCCTTCCAGTGATGTGTAATTGCTCAATCTCACAAAGGAATATTCATGCTTTCTGAGTCTTGCTTACCCCATGAAAGCAATTACTGGAGTTGTCACGGCGGCAGCAAACGGAAAAGAGTTAATTTCATGGGAGTCGTCTTTGCATAAAGAGAGATTTGAAATATCAAATTGAAGCATTTATGGCAAACCCCTTTGTATAGGGAAGGTCCTGTGCTTGCTGGTGGGGGAGAGGGGGGTGGGAAGTAATGGATCTCCTGCATTTCAGATGGTTCCATCATTTGGCTTCTACTATTTTTAGAATGATGAAATTTTCATACAGATCATTTTTATACTTCATAAAGATCTCCATTCAAACTCCTATAACTTTGCTGTGTCAAAGTGCTTCTGCTGCAGCTCTTTAATAGAATGCTATCACAGACGAGCAGAATTGAGAGCAAATGTAGGAACTGATTCCTACAGCACATTATTTATTTCACTGGGGTTTGAAAGGTAAAATACAAGTAAGACCACTTAAGGATAGGAATGAAAATGGAATGCCATGAGCTTTATTCCTGAGCAAGAGTTCAGATTAAAGCACCAAGACCATATAGCACACCCTCATCATGTTGTTTTAGTGTGTAACTTGAGGGTCTGTGTATGTATTTCTATGTATAAACACACATACATATCTTGCATATACAAATATGCAGATTAATATATGTAATAGGTTGGGTAAACAACATGAAATTGGCTTCTGTCTGAAATACACTGTAGTTAAATCTTTGAGACAACTGTAATTGAAAGAGATTAGAGGGTATTTACCTTCTGCTTCTTAAAACGTATGTGATTTGTACAGTGACAACAGCATCCTTATAACTTAGCAGTTCCTTTTTCTCCTGTGTGTGAATTACCTTAGCAGAGCAGGGAAATATCTTTAGAAGAGGCAAATATGACTGTAAAATGAATTTTTAGGAGTCCATGTGAAGTCAGTCAGGCACAACACCCAGAAAGGCTTTCAACTGGGTATTTTATTTTGTTTTAAATCAGATTGCAGGTTGACAGTGTCCTGTACTGTTGTGCTTAGAATTAGAACCTGGGATTCTGTTGCACTTTGCCTATCACCACTCAAACAAGTGCTGCATCTCTTTCCCTGCACACACATTAATGCAACGACAGCAGCTCCGTTTGAGTATACTTTCCCTTGAAGATTGAGTATATTTTAAACAAGGCTTCACCTTCAAGTCATTACATGATGAGATAATCTTTATGGAGAAGGGCTGAATGTGGTGTGTCGGTTCAAACTTAGCATGAGGTTGGTTGTGCCTCTTGACCAAAGGTGTTGGTCATGCCATGCTTTTCATTCAAAACAGATATTCACTCATGCTTATATATAGAAAAATATAGCTTATTTCTCTTGGCTATACTTCTGAGAGAAAATAGCTGGTTGTAGGACCCCAAAGACACAAGTTTCCAGATTAGTATCCTGTCTGAGCACAAAATGTGTGCAGGGAAATGTATATTGGTAACGATGCATAGATATAGCTTATGATGCTTGCTACCATTCCTGCAGCATCCTCTGGTATTGTTCTGGGTTTGGCTACAAATGAGATTGACCCAAATCATAAATTACAGCATTAAGTAACAGTCATGCCTTAATGGACTATTCTGGTAGCTGGGATTTCTTAAGGAGCAACTCTTTCATCCTTATTTTTCAGAGATGAATAATGGCAGATGAAACAAATCTGCTATTGACTAAGCCTTTTGCTTCCTCTGACCCCTGTTCCCAGATCCTGTTCTGTCTCCATGCTGAGCCTTTACTCTCCATCTGATTCATCACTGAGATTTTTCATCTGAGTTTTGAGCTGTGAGCTGTTGGTTCTGCTGTTGTGTCACGGCCGTTGCTAATTTGGCATGACTCGCATTGCAGTAGGTCATTCAGCCACAGTCTTCCCCTTTGAAGAGTCTTGAACCTATGTCCGTGTGCTAGTAGGACATTGTCCTCACTTAGCCGAAGCACTTCACTGATTTTGCTGTGTTGTGATCACAAGGTTAGTTTAAAAATAACATTTGTATCGACTACCTGCGTTTCATAAGGCAGGGATCACTTGATGAAATCAAGGATTGCTACTGGGCTCTTTTACTGGAAATACCTTCCTCGCTTTTGGCTGTAGCAAGGAAAATCTAAACGGGCTCTCTTTAAAAAGAACAAGCCCAAAATAGTTTGATTTTTATCAAAATCCTTTTGTTTCCATTAATCAGTTACTGTTCTAAAGGTCTTTGATGCTTCACTAAGAGGTGCCATTGTGATTTTGATCTTTATGGCTTGCCCAAGGAAGCGGTAAATGCTCCATCCCTGGCACTGTTCAAGGCCAGGTTGGACAGAGCCTTGAGTGACATGGTCTAGTGTGGACCTCCATGGCAGGAGGTTGGAACTGGATGATTTTAAGGTCCTTTCCAACCCAACCCATTCTATGATTTTATGTTTACTGTGTGAGAAGAGCATGAACGGATGATGTATGTGGATGCTCTTTCCCATGAAGCCTGTGATACCAGTTTGGTGTTCAGGACAGGTCAAACACACAGCTATCTGATCCTGTTCTTTGGTGTAGCCCTTGCGTATTTCTTCTGTTAACACATTACCATTAATATTGGTTTCTGTGATTTTTTTATGGCTCCTCTTTCTAATGAGAAAGTTTCATTATGCTTTCATGTGAAAACTTTTTTGGTCTATTTTGGAAATCACCATTAAACTTGGAGCCTTTGGACCTGTTCTTCTGACCTGGATGAGCTTTCACATATGGGCTTCAAGGAAGTAATTTTTAGAGGGTTTCAATCCAATCATTCAAATGGCACCTTTAACAAATTGTTAATTCATCACTTGTTTGAAACTTGGAATGGCTTTTGTACCAGCCCAACCAGTAAATAAGGCTGTCATTAGCAGTTCTTCAAGGTGACTGCAGGGACGTTTCTGTACCTGTAATTTTCCAATGAAATTAAATAATCAAGGCACATGTCCCTCTTGCAGCTCTTTATCACCATCCTGAGAGTTCTGAAGGAGCTCACTTACTATTTTATACTTATTTTAACCATCTTGCACTTATATTTTTGATCAGCTTCTTTTTCAAGTGCTCAGCCACACTTAAGCCAGCTGAGGTTTGGGAGGAGGTGTATTTATATCATTTCAGAGAGAAAGCAAACTTGGAAGCATTTCTTGTCTGAAGAAAGATATGTCTGCCTGAACTGCTTTTCTCCCTGTATTCCCAAGTGTAGTGTAAGATACTTCTTCAGCTTAAAAAACTTGGTTTGCTTGTCCCTTTAGATCATTATAGTTGTAATGAATCTCATTGCTATGAATACATTTAGGCACTTAACATTTATTTCAGTTGCAGTAGTGCCCACAATGGGTGCTAAGTCTTTCCAAACACTTAAATGCAGTCTTGAGTTTATAATCTGTTAACAGGAATCAGCATCTTGCTGTCCACTGGGAACCACACAAGCTTAAAGGGTACCTGTGGTCCCTCCATCTCTAGTAGATAAGAAGCATCTCTTGCATGTTTGCTCAGATGGGTTTGCTTTATAAGAAAAGATGCTTTGATTAAACATAGTCTCTTTAGGTTGTAGTCAGGTTCAGATACTACCTGGTTAAGCAACAAGTACAACTACACTGCAGTTCAAATGTTATTTTTTGATATGGATTATGGATATGGATTTCCCCTCCAAGATGTTTCTGAGTTGTTAAGACTCCAAATAGTCTGAGCTGAATGAGCATTTGCTTGTCCTTTGAAATCAGACTCTCTCTCTCTTCACCATGAATTAGTGTTGCTCTGCAGAGATGCTAAAAGCACGGCTTTGCTTACCTCATGTAAAACCAGTCTTGTTCTACCAGGTTACCTGCTATGTGTAGGGAAGCCCTTATATCAACAATCAACATTATGCCACTTTCTGCTTGCAAATAGGAATGGATTTCCTTCAATTTCCATGTGTAAATGCTTTGTTCTCTATGATTTCACACATTTCAACCTTCCTCTCCTGTGTTAGCAGTTCAGATTGGAGAGCAGCCAGTGCAGAGGAGGGCCAGAATTAATTCTGTGCAAAAAGAGCTGCTGTAAACAGAAATACTGCTGATGCGCTTTCCCTTTTCACCTTACAGGGGGAGATTACATATGCATCACCTTGGTTTTACTGTAGTCTGCACAAATACCACTTTGCAATAGCTTGAGGCTATGTATGCCATATTTTAATAGTACAAATATGCAGTTGTTATGAGCAGGCTTTCCTGATGTGAAATGCTTTGATCAAATGTGCACTAGATACCATGACTGAGCAGCACAGAAACACACAAAATGTTAGTTGGTGTCACTAGTGAAAACCAAAACCAAACAAAGCCAACGTTATGCAGTACAGTGAACTCTGGAGATGGTATTCCCATTAAAACTGTGGTTGTTAAGTTTAAAAAGGCCATATACATAGACTTCTTTTTAATCTGGTCCTTGAGAGCCTTATATGAAGCCATTAACACTAAGAAGAAATCTACTGTCAAGAAATTGCAGCAAGGGGCTAAATTGAAAGCAGAATGGGAGAGTCTTATTGCTCCGGTGTGCCGATTATAATGCCACTTTTGTTTCTTTGCTGCAAGACTGATAGGGATCTACAAAAGCTCAGATCCCAAGGGATTTCAGTATGTCTGGTGAAAATTGGAGATCAATAGGAGTCTATAATCGCAAACAAACTGCATTGTTTTCACTGGGGTGAATGACGGGAGTCATCCACAGTGGTGCCACAATCATGGGTCCATCAAGTGTATTTGTTGGAGCCTTCTGTTCAACATGAGAAATGCAAGGACCCAGATTCTTGGCAAATTAAGTATATTACTTGCCTCTTAATTAGCAAGGGAAGAGGAAAATATTCACTGACCTTTCCCTTCAGATGAATATGTTGTAGCTTAAGAGGAAAGAGGAGGATTCATTTTCTGTGTGTGGCTTTTGAATGTATTGGCAGTGCTGCTGAAAAGGCAAACATTGTTTAGTTCCCAGCCCTGTCAGTAGATTGCAAATTCATCCTGGGTCTGGCTTGAAGCAAGCTTCATCTCCAAAGCTGAGAAGTAATTTAGTTTCTCAAGTTGTTCTGCCCTGGCTTTTGCTTAAGCAAAGGCTACCAATTCAACATGACAATGAGAATTACTATCCACTAGGGGCCAAACTATGCCCACCAAATGCTTGATTTCCCTTCTGAAGCATTTTTCTTCCCTAGTAGTTGAAGTTGTATGCTTTTTTTCTCTGTCGATGGGGTTTTTTGGGGAGGGTTCTTTTTTGGAGCCTGCTGCTTGATGTATTGCATTGCAGACAGTCCCTGTGCTCTCCAAGTCTCAGGCTGAAGCCACAAGATACAGTTCACTTGTTCATGTGCAGCAATTGTGAATATTATGACTGTATTTGCTATAGGGGCAGGTGAGCAAGATGTAAAAGTCAGTCTACTGATGAATGTAAGAGATGTGAGTTTTCAGAGATGGGGGAAATTATGGCTATTGAGGGCTCAAACCCCTTTTTTTCAGTGTATGCAATAGCTGAAATGATCCTGCTCACTGTGTTGAAGAAGGGATTGTAAAAGCTCTCAACAGGAGATGGCTCTGTTAAAGATGTGATTCAAAGCTCAATGCAGGCAGTGGGCAGTCCATCAGGCTAGACACGCTTCTGGACAGTGTGCCCCTTGTAAATCTCTTTGCTTTCTTTACTGTTTGAGAAAGCTGATGAATGGAGGGAAGCACTACTGAGGTGCACCAAAGCATATATATATACACCTGCTTAAATGTAGATGTTCTTAATGGTCACTGGCAAATAAAATTCCACGCTGTAGGCTTTTGGTGGGAATTTGGCATAACCAGCATTCTGTATCTCTATATCTATATCTCTATCTCTGTCTTTATCCTGTACCCTGTATCCCCACACACTCCAAAAGCAAGGATTCCGAGGTTGTTGTTAAGCTTTTCTTTCTCTCACAAGGTACAAACAAATGAGCTATTGGATTAGTTACAGCTTTCATTAAAATGTAATTAAAAGATGTCATACTTTTATAGTCGGACTCAGCTGTAGCCAAACATATGGGCATAGTAAACCATTTCACAGAGCTGAAAGGTTCTGGGGTTCTGCTGAGAAAATGATCGCCTCACAGCCTCTCACTTAATTATTCTAAAATTAATAATAACAATTGTTCAAGTTCCCCTCCTTTGAACAGAGCAGCTTTTCATGTTCCTGCCTGAAAAGCTCAGTGGTGGAGGTAGTTACTCTGCTGTGGAGACAGAGACTCTAGAACAGCATGGAAGAAGTGATAGGACAAGAGGAAATAGCCTCAAGCTGTACCAGGGGAGGTTTAGATGGAGATGAAGAACAATTCCTGCCCCAGAGGGTGCTCAGGCATTGGAACAGGCAGTCACCATACCTGAAGTGTTCACACACTGTGGAGACGAGGCCCTCAGTGTCATGGGTTAGTGGTGGCCTTGGCAGTGCTGGGAATGGTTGAACTCCATGAGCTTAAAGGTCTTTTCCAACCTGGTTGATTCCATGATTCTATGATTTAATTTAAATATGCATTACTTGTTCCCTTTTTCCACTTGCTTGTAAAACTTGCTCAGAAATGAGAAATCACACCACGTACCAGTAGCAAGTGGGAGGAAAAAAGAAGAAGATATAATAAACAACCTTACTGCAATCTATTTGCATGGATTACCTGAACATTGGTAAGTAGCTAATCTGTTCAGAGGAACCACGATCAGCCTGCATACATGAAAAATGCAGAAGGTGCAGAATATAATTTAATATAGAATTAACAACTCTCCAGTAGCATCAAATATTGCTGGTTCCAGGAAATAAAAGACTGTCTTGTATATAATAGTGGGATATTAAAAGCAGAGTATCCTGGGTGTCAGGCCTTCGGCTGATTTGAAATAGTAGGAGGAAGCAGTACACTTCTGCACTCTTGTGACTGCTATAGTGAAGATATTTCCTCTTCACAAGAGCTGCTTTCCTGGTGAAAGCTATCAAAGTATTACTTTAAACAAGCTGTTTTATTCAAAGAGCTGTACCAAGCCCCAAGCCTTTTTCATCATGAGTGTGTGGTTTCCAAAGGATCTGACCGTGAGCCTGAGCCCTCCACACACGGTGAATCAGGAAAGGCTAGAACATAGAACTGGCTAAAATATGCAAGAGTTAGAAAGGAAAGAAGTTGTAGTAAAGTCAGTGTTATTTGGGGGGTGAACAATGTGGCACTGACTGTTCACATATCGTGGGCATCTGTCTGGAGTTTATTCCCTAACAAAAGACCCTTAGAAATTGTTCATATAGTTTGTATTCACATCAGGTTTTGGTCACAGCCAAATTCACACATTCAGCAATGTAGTTAATCTCCTAGATCCCCACCACACAAGAATAGGGATTAATACATTTATCTTGTAAAACAATGCAGTCCTTCTCTGAATTACAACCAGAAATTAGACTGTAGTTATCAAATATGCCCAGTGAGGTTATGAATCAAGTTGCTGCATTGCTGAAATTCCCCGTCTCTTATCACCTCCCATTTTGACGTCTGCAGCCATCGGAGTGTCAGCTGCCAGCTGGATTTGCTGGAGGCAGGGAAGTGCTGCCTTCTCCAGGAGAGAATTGCTTCATTTAGGGCAGAGAGAGGGCTTTGCCTTGCAAATGTCAGCCAGAAGTCGGGAAAAGATATCGGGAGATGCCCCTAGACTTGGTGATCCATAAAACCTTCATGAATGTCAATGACTGTCTCGGCAGGGATTGAAGCCGTCATTTACATGGCATGCCAATGGTGATAAATCTGTCTTGCAGACACGTGCAGTGCTAGTGGGTGTCATGCTCCGTGCCTGCTGAAGTCTCTGTTAGCACAAGAAACCTGTGTGCTAATCTCAACCTAAAATAAATCCTTCTTCTAATCTCAATCTAAAAGCAAAACCCTAGCCTAAACTAGGAATCAAACAGCCAGTGCTAGCTCTAAGGGAGGAGAATCTCTCTTGTAGTTGAGAGAGGAGGCAGGAAGGGCTCTTTCATTTCCCATCCCTTCTAAGTGTACGTGGCACACATATTTATAGGTTAATGGTACCTTGCAGGAAATGCAGCTCGTGCAGTGATTAACAGAATATTTATTGTCTACAAGCAGTGTTATAAAATACACATAGCTCCTGCCTCCTAAATGATAATTAACCTGCTGAGGGTGCGTTGCCCATCTCAAGCCTTCTGCAGTGCAACCTTCTCATTTCTTATTTAAAATGAAGCCTGGAGTCACTTTGTTACTGTTTAGACTGTGAAAACCATTGGTGTTTTGGGTTTGGGGGTTCCCCCTTCCCATATGTTTTCTAAGTGCTAAACACAGGAGGAATTTGGCACATTCTTTAAAGGGCTGCACATTAAGAATACATTCTTGACCATGAAAAGCAAGCCAAATTGCTGAATGGTAGCTGTAGAAGTCAACAGCATTTCAGGAAAAGGCACTCTCCCTTTAATCTTTGCTACAAAGAGATGCCCTCATAGTTGAACCAGGATCATCTGGAAGCTGAATGCTTCCTGCTTGATGCACGGTTCCTGTGCCTTTCGACAGCGCTTTCAGGGGTTACTTTAGCAGCATTGTGGATGGCAAGGCTCGGATTAGGGAAACTCCTCAATTCCATCTTTGTTTTTTAAAGGGCTGCCTGCTGTACAAGAGCTCTTGTGTGGCCTTTTTATGCATCTCTTGCCATAGGTAGTTATTTATCAATGCAAACCCTGCAAGAAAGATTGACTGTGTCAAGAGGAGGGCAAGGAAATAATAACCTAATAAGAATCTATCCTGGTGCCCTTATCTGGTTCCAATATGAGAATCAGTTCAGTTTTGTTACCACATTGCAACAGCAAATTCCCAAATTCAAAAGCAGCTTTGTTGAGTAGTGCTAAGACTGTACCTAACAATGCCCACTATTAGGATCTGCTCTCTGTTAATTGATCAGAGTTGATAACATTAGTCCTGTTCTGCATATATGCCCATGGCAATGCTGCAGTATTTACACAATACAGATGATTAGGGTTAGTGAGGCCGCTGGCAGTTGTCTGAAATCAGCTGCACCATGAGCAAATTGAGCAGAGGAATACATGCTAGGAAAGGGGGTTTACTCTGGGTTTATGTTTTGGTTTCAGTGCTAACCCCATCAGTGCCGTACGCTTCTCTCTCAAGCGTCATAGAACCATAGAATCCCAGGCTGGTTTGGGTTGAAAGAACCTTAAAGCTCATCCAGCTCCAAACTGCTGCCACAGGCAGGGACACCTCACACTAGAGCAGCTTGCTCCAAGCCCCTGTGTCCAGCCTGGCCTTGAACACTGCCAGGGATGGGGCAGCCACAGCTTC
>WYDI02024849.1:0-30233 GCA_009867235.2 Psittacus erithacus | reverse complement strand
AAAGATGTCGAACAGGATCAGTCCCAATCCTGACCCCTGAGGGACACCACTTGTTACTGGTCTCCAGCTGGACATTGAGCCATTGACCACAGCTCTCTGTGTGTGGCCATCTGCATGGGGCCAGTTCCTTATCCGTCAGCTGGTCCATCCATTAAATTGATGGATGATCTTGTCTTTCTGGTTTAGAGACAAAAATGTCATGTGAGACAGTGTCAAAAGCTTTGCACAAGTCCAGGTAGGTGATGTCAACTGCTCTGTTCCTATCCGTCAGTTCTATAGCCCTACCATAGAAGGCCACCAAATTGGTCAGTCATGATTTGCCTTTAGTGATTCCATGTCACAGACCACACATAGCTAGAGATGTGTAAAACAAATGAATTTCCTTCCTGTTTAATCCAAAAGTTGTGTGCATAAATTTGAATGTGCAAAGATATCCAAGTAGACAAACACAGGGAACTGCATCCCTTGTCACAACCTGGGTGACTACCAGGTCTTCATGACCGTGAGTTGAGGCAGTGTTTGTGACTAAAAGCTCCTGAGATGTTGAGTCTTCTTGATAAGATCAAAGCACACCTGAGCATGAAAAACCCAGCTGCTGATGCTACTCTCATTCAAAAAGGCAGAGAAGGAAGCAATGTTTGCCTCTTGCATAGGGGCTTGGCAGCTACTTGCAACTCCTCTCTAGGAAGTGATAGCTTTGGGTTCAGCTATTTCTGTAGTCTATCTCCCACTTTCCAGAAATATCCCAAATTCACAAACTGGGAAAATATCCAGGCTGGACTTGGACTCTGGACTAGCTTTGCTGCAAAGAAGTAAGAGATCAAATGATGGCCAAGCAAAAACAACATAACCCTATAGTTTCGTATCAGTGGTAATTTCCAGAGTTATTTCTGCAGCTTAAAATGCGTTATTCAGCCCTGGGCCAAATGCTTTAGCTACGAGGCTGTCATGCTAAAGTCAGGTTCAACTGCTCTGTTTCAACAAGACCAAGACTAGCTGAGATCAATGCAGAATCCCAGAAGAGCATTTGCTGCTTTGAATGTCAGACAAGTGGAAGTGTCTGCGGGTCAAATACACTTGTAAAGAAAAGAAAGAGAAAAGAAAGCATCTAGATACATGCCATGGCATTTACTATGGGGAGGTCCAGTAATTTACTACTCTGCATATGCCCTTTCTTTCTGGGTCATTCTTCAGAGAACAGCTTGTCTGTTGACTCCCAGAATTAAGTTACCCAGCTGTCAGTGCACACACAACTTTTAGGGGTGTACTAGAATGAGACACAGAGTCAGACCTAGATCTATTGTGTTTCTAATTGCAACCAACAACTAGGAAATAATGATAAGAGCAAACTATAGAGATACTGCTTCAGAGTACCCTCACATCCAGTACTGGATGTGCTTAAGTGTTCTTGTCTCTGAGGTACAGGATTTAAAAGTTTGCAGATATGCTTTAGATTGCTCTCAACAGTTGACACAAAAAATCCCTGCTACCCTAAGAATCCTTAGGCTAAGCAAGTCCTACACTCCATGCAACACCTAGAACCTCAATTGTATAGCCTCTCCTTCATCTATGCAAGAGATGTTGCCTTCTGAGATTGTATTAAGCTGAGCTACATCACTCTAGCAGCCTGATTTCAGTGGGTTCTATGCAGGGGCTTTGTGCCACTGAGGTACACTGGTAAGAATGTAGAGTTTTGATAACAGTAGGAAAGTGTTTCAGGTTTTGGACAGGAAATCACAGGCTATGGTTTTGGTAGCTCAAGGCAGCTGAAGCTTTTGATAACAGTGAGGAAAAAACTCATTTTTCCCTCTTACTGTCTTGGCAAATTCAACCCATGTGGCACTGAGCTTGTCAATTTCCACTTGCTATCCAGGAGTCATGGCTGTAAGCCATCTTGTTACAATATTCATTTGTTGATCACTTTGGTAGATCACTTTTGGTAGACAGTTCAGCCTGATGTTTCTGCTGTGCACACTGGAGATGAAATAATTAAGATTCTATTATAATAACAATAATCAGCAACCCCACCACTAAGTTAAAGTGTGAGGAAGCAGGTGTTGCTACACTAAGCTATTCTGCAGTCTGAGCTGGCTTAGCCTGTCACTGACTTTCAGCTGATTTTTGGTGGGTCATCTGTCATAGCAATAGGATCTGTATATCCTTTACACAGATTAACATCAGATTATAGTTTCTGCAGATTAACCTTGCTCAGTAAACTGTTCTTGGCCTTCTGCACTGTGTTTGAAGGACACCTAGCTAATGGGTGCCTGATCCAGCAACTGAGGTTTCCAAGCAGGATTGCAATTGGGTCAGCATTTCTGTTTTCAGGAAGAATTTGATCATACTGGGTAATGTAGGAGGGGGTTGCTCTTCACTGCTTTCCCATGGTGCAGTGATTAATGATCAGTTAATGGCAGTACAATGATAATCCCTTCAGCAGGTAAGTAGGCCAAATTCAGTATTGTATTTCTGTATCTTTTATGTTTCTTTTTAATTGCTAATAAAAAACTCAAAGAGGTGCCCAAGAAACATTCTTAGATGCTTTTGTAATTGCTAACATTCTTGAAGGAAGAATGATAAAGCTGCATTTAGGCATAACTTAAGGCTCCTCCATTTACGTATTTGAAAACTGCCTGATTCAAGGTTGTCTGTAATACCCACCGTTGTTGCATTTCAGGGCTGACTTGTAAGTTCAGTACTGTAGCAATGTATGTGTCTAGATGTCAGATCTGGCTGGGATTTTAGATAGGAGAACAAGAGCAGCTATCTCTTTGAAGGCAAGAAAGTGCCAGTGATTTAAAAGGAGGCTGTAACTGTAAAAGGAGACTGCATGAAATGGCATGAAACCAAACCTGCCTTGTAAGAGGTATGAAGTCAGATCTGTAGGTCATTCACTAGTATCAGAAGGGCTGTGTACTTACTTTTGTGAAAATATAGCTTATAAAAACACATTACAGTTTGGACTTTATTTTCCTGCATGGTTGATCTTAACTTTTTTTTTTTTTCTTTTCTGTCAATGCTGGCTTGCATTGACTGTAAAATTAGGTCAATTGCTTTGTGGTATCCTGGTGGAATTCACTGTACCATGTGTTCATCTGATGACCCTCATCTCTGTTAACCCTGAAGACTGAGTAACAGAACCACAGAGCTAACTACATTAATTTTTGCATCTTGAAGTTAGATTTAACAGGGCTGTGACAAAGGTTTATATTTCATTCCTAACCTGACTTTAAAGGAAACATAAAATAGACATTCTTTTTCTTCTACTGGGTTTTAAAAAGTCGAGCATTTGAAAGGTGCAAGAGTGATTTGGATGCCACATGAGCTAAATGTGAACTGGTGTCAAAAAAAAAAATCTAGTTACATCACTTCATAGCTGATTATTGAAGTTTTTCTTGCTTCCCTTCAGAGGCTGATGGGTCTGATGTAGGGAGCAATTCCTGTGTATTTAAGTTCTTTAATTGTAAATGCAACTTCTCATTTTGCATTCCTAATGGACACCAGTGGTTTTGTTTAAAACATATTCTGAAGAGAAAATAGATTTCATAGAATCATAGAAGGGTTGGAGCTGGAAGGGACTTTAAAGATCATATAGTTCCAAACCCCCTGCCACTGGCAGGGACACTTTCCACTAGACCAGGTTGCTTCAAGCCCTTTTACTCAGGTCCAGCCTAGCCTTGAACACTTCCAGGGATGGGGCAGCCACAACTTCTCTGGGCAACCTGTTCCAGGGTCTCACCAGCCTTATTGTGAAGCTTTTTGTCCACATACATAATCTAAATCTGCCTTCTTTAAGTTTAAAGCCATTCCCCCTTGTCCTGTCACTACATGCACTTTTAAAAAATCCCTCTCCAGCTTTGTTTAGGTACTGGAAGACTGTTTTAATGTTTTATAAGGCAGATTCATTGACAATACAATGCAGAATGAAAACCGAGCTGGATAACTGCAATAGTAACACAATAGAGCAGATACTGCACTTTGAGCACCCTTTATATAAAACAGTGCAGACAACTTGGAAGTTTCAAATGCAGCCAGGGATTGGAGGGCTAAAATGGAATTATCTTTGTGTAACCACTGCATATACAATGTCTTCAATGAGGACTCTGTTAAAAGTTGTTCTGCTGAAGTAAATGGTTCCATGTATCATCTATGAAATACAAATAAAAACTGACAGTTTTCTCAGGGCTAGGTTTACACTTAGTGGCAAGTTTAAAGCTGATTGATAAGCTAAGGATAGAAGAACCATTTTGATAGTCTTCTGTCTAGCACTGCTCTTAGTGTTGTTGAGCAAGGTCCTTTGTAACAGCGTCACTTACTTTTATAAACATGGAAACCAGTCATGAAAGTTGTATAACAATCATATGTGCCATCCTTGACAGAGCAAGGAGTGCAACTTGCACTACAATTTCTGGACCAAAGCAGGAAAAATTGAGTTACAACTCCAAAACATCAATTAATTTGGAGTGTGGGGAGGTTAAATTGTTGTAACAGATGGTGAACTCTGTTTTTTTGCCAGTGGGATAAAGTAGGTAACAAACTATCCAGGTTTGGCATCAGTAATACTGATGACCTCAATAGTAATGACTATTAGGGAAGGGCAAGTACTTAGTCCTTAAGGAGATCTGGCCTCATTCACATCTTTTTGTTATGGCAGCAGGAATTTTTCATGCTCTAGCATATTGGGTCAATTGTAATTAGCTATGAAGTCATGTTGAATGTGATGAACAGCTTCTATTCTCTCCAAAAAAGCGATAAGTAATTCTGGCAAGGGCTGAATTTTCTGTTTCAAGTTTGGGATTTATTTTTGGTTTTAATTTCTTTATTTTTTTCAGGAATATATTTAATCTAAAGCAGTTGGGGAAAAGTAAACTCCTCAAATTAAAAAAAAATAAAAAAATAAAAAAAATGGTGCATTCATCCTCAAACTTCTTAAAATTCCAGTTTAGCAATAAATCCCACACACATTTATTTGCCCCCTACCTCTAAGTTAGGGATTTGATGAGCCAGTAATTTATCAAAAAGTCTAGGGGCCCCAGTAGTGAATGTTGTGACATTTACACCCTTGTGTGAATCAAAGCCAGACTTTTCAGAGCTCAATGCTCCAGCTGTGCTGAAGGCCTGGAAAGCATTTTTGTTTGGCATCTAGCACCAGTGAAGCCCCTTACAGTAGAATTGCTCCAATTAACAGCCATCCTGGCGGATTTGGACTGCCTCCACCTGAAGCAAGGTGAAACACAGGACACTTTCAACTTATGAGCAATTTTCTGACTTTGCTGAGATTGTTTTTATTCAGATTATTCTCCATCCCCTTCTCTCTACTAGCAGCAGGGTCATGTCAGGAAGGAATGCAACATCTCTGGTTGAATTCAGTGGGTAATCTTATGGGGTTTGCAGAGTTACTTGGAGAACTGAGAGCTTCAGTCTGTACTATGGACTAGTGCCCAGCGTGGCTAGTAAAAGTAAGAACACTGTTAAAGTCATTACCAGAGAAAAAACACATCAACTAACTTCAAATGGGCTGTTGGTTTCTTGAGACAGGACCAAGTTTCTTTTGATACAGAGAATCTTGCCAGTTACCCACCCTTTATATATGTGTATATATAAAATGTTCTTTTTTTAGCTTGAGCTGCTAAGAAAACAAGATGCATGTGAACTCACTGTCTGTTTATCCATCCCCATTCCTTTCCTTCCCTTAGCTTTTAGCCCTGCTGCTCAATTTTCACAAACTTTGAAAGTTAGTTTCAACGGTCATTGGACTCCCACTGGTCTGAGGGACAGAAGGAGCTGAGTTGAGGAAGGAGCTACTGATACTGCCCCTCTGGCAGGAGAGCTGGGACAGCCCATGACCCCACGTGGCAGCAGGCCAGTCAGTTTGTTGGTCACCTAGAAGGTGACTGGACACAGCATGGGCTGCCTCTTACCCCATGGGTTGCTGGGTGGATGCTAGGGAACCGGGGCTGTTGCCAGGAAAGGTGATTGAGAACTAATGCTTTTGTAGCACGCCAGCAGGAAACCAGGCTTTGCTGGCTGTGCTGTTTGTGGAACAGCTTGGCGAGACTAGGTATGGAAATGCATTGGTCCTCTGATTTCAGTTGCCCAGTCATTAGCTTCACCTTTGCTGCTTCTGGCCGTGCACAGAACCACACTCCTCTGCTCAAATAGCTCTTATGTGCCAAAATAACAGCAAAAGAGAGTTGGCTATACTGAAACCAACAGGGAGTCTGATGGCCCTCCCATTGTGTTTGAGTTGACTTGAGGCTTCTTGCCTATTCCTTTTGGTCCACAAGCTTTGAAATCATTGCAGATTCAGTCTTCCTGTGATGGGGATGACTGGATATGTGTTTAAGGGACTCCCTTTTCTGATGAAGAGGTCTGAGAAGGGAAGGTTTGGGGAAATGCCAAAATGGCCAATGGAAGCTTTTCTGGGGAGAAATCACAGCAGACAAATTTTGCTTGACTTGCTTCCTCCTATTCACTGTATACATGATGACCAACTTGAGTGTGTTAACTTCTGTTCTGTAAAAAATTATAGGCCACAGGGTTTCTATTCAAAGAACTTCAGAGACATATTGAAATTTTTGATTGTGGTTTATTCCTACTGGATGTTGCCACCTAAAATTCTCTGAAGAGAGAATTTTCTGGGAAAGGTCGTGGTCTGTAAAATGGGTTTCTAGTGTTAGTCTAGCAATGGAAAATTGACAGATTTTGCTTGACACTACTTATCTGCATATTTATCTATAAAGGAGAATCTATTGAGATGATAGTTTCCTTTCAGTTTCTGGACATACATTTGTATGGGTTTATTATATAAATTTTCTTTTTTTTTATATATATATACACACATTCTTTCTTTATTCTTCCAGAGCAGGGCAACATGCCAACAAGCATTTTCTTTTTGTTTACATGACTTGCAGTCTTGCTGTAAGTGGGGTGGAAAGACACGTGTTGAAGTGATTAAGTATAAAGAATCTGTTCCAGCATGTAATCCCTACGCTCCTTTTATAAACAAATACTAATTCATGCATTCTGTCTTATGGAAAGCATTGGTTAGGATTTAACAGGATTTAGGGAGAAAAAGTGAGTGGAAATCCAAGAAGGAAACAGTAAAGAAACTAGATTCTGATGAATTAACACCAGAGAGAACAGATGGATCATGAAATGTTTACTGGAAGAACTATCTTCCTAACTAAGATGACTTAATACTTCACCCTGGCAGTCTCTGCATTGGCCTGAAACAAACCACTTTGAAATAAAAATGCACATGTAGGCTTTGAAATGAAGAAATTTTGTCACTAACAGGCCTTCAGCCATAGTACCACAGAAACAGTCTGCCGTAACTGGTAGAAATGGCTGTAAATCAGCAGTTCCATTCAGAGGCAAACTTCTGTTTCAGCACTTGCTTTTTCATCTGTCTGCCTTGGTTGCACCTCTGTGCACCAAGGTGTCATATCCCAGAACACTGGTCCTTTTTTGGCAAGTACGTGGACACAACACCCAAAATGTCCTTGGGATGCTTTATCCCATCCAACAGAAGATGAAAAACCTTAAAATGAACAATATTAAATATTCATAAAATAAGACTTTTTCCAACAGGATACTCCTAAGACTACTAGCGTCTTGTAATGGATTTTGAGACGTGCTGGGATGTTCTGTGAAGATTAATTTTTTTCAAAGTCTTCAAAAGGTCTTTCTGAAGGTTTGGAGGAACTGTGCAAATACTGTCACTGTGTCAAAGGTGAGCTGTGGAAAAAATAAGAGATTCAAGAAGTAGCATCCTGGTATTTAAATTTCCAGGCAGCTGTGTGAGCTGCTGTTTCTTCCTAAATCAGCAATGTCTCATGGGAAATGGCTGGGTGTTTTTACGTCACTGTAGTGAATCTGCTCTTCCTGAAAAGCTGGAACCTAGTTATTTTTAACAGCTCCACTTATTTCCCAAGGGTCAGCATGTTTTCACATACTGCATTTTAAAAATTTCTGAAGCAGAAATGATGATTAGACCCATCAGTCCTTTCACAATAGAAGATTTTGTCCGCTGCCAGCTCCCTTGCTTCCTTTCAGGGTGGTAAGCCTTAATGTTTTGAGATGAGAATACAGTAAGTGACGTATTTCCACTTTTTGATGCTCCTTCCATTTTGCTATAATCCTAACCAATTTCTAACACCCTGTTGTTTGAGCTAATCTGTTGATTAGGCACTGGTATGTACAGGGTATGTAGAAAGAGAGGTAGTGCAAGCAGTCTACTTGAGTATTGATTGAAGGCTTCTGGGCTTGTAATTAATCTCTTATGTGCTAATCAACTTGTTCCAATCAGTAGCCCCCTTATCCCAGGCTGTGTCCCCTTCTTCCTGGCACAGGGCTTACTGGTTCTGTTAGGGGCACAGGCTGCCATGGTCCATGAGGAAAGACGTAGCTGGGGCACAGGCTACAGTCAAAAAGGGGGTTTGACGCACCTAAACTGCTGTTCCCATGAAACTGATCATGGGCATTAGAATGAAATGGAACAGAATGAACTAGTTAGCTTTTTTAACTTGACTGCTTTCACAACTGGTTTGTGAGAAAATCTGAAGTTGCACAGGACAAAAATATGTATGAGGATTTTGCCATAAGACTGCAATTTTAGTTCCTAATCGGCTCTAATAGCAACTCTTCTGCTCACTGTGCTGTACATTCTTGACCTGCAAAGTGTGGGCTCTCACTACGGAGAAGTTTTTCAGTGCCTGCGCTAGTCTTCCAGCACGCATGGATATTTTACATGCTTTCACATTTTGACAGATAGTCACTATCTTTCCTCTGTCTACATCCCACAGGAATTAGAGCTTCAGCAAAGTACAGTGTTTCTGAATACTGTAATGAGCTATCCATCTAAGCCTCTGATGTAAGAAAACAGTCTTGATTTAGACAAAAAGGTAGCAGATGACCTTCCTGACTCTGTCATCATTATCTTTCTTCTGAAAAAAATCTTCATTTCAGTTAGTTATAAATACTTTTGAGGCACTTTTCAGGTCTTGAGTGCAACAGTTACTCTAGCCCACAGAAACAGCTTTTATATATATCTAAATCTTACCAGAACAGTTCCAAATATTTTCTTATTTTTAATTAATAGCTTTTAAAACTATATTCAGGACATATGCCTTTACTGTAGACAGATTGGACATTAAATGACTATTCCAGAAGTGCAAATAAAAGTGGTTCTAAAGATCTATTGGCTGTTTAGACTCATTTGTAGTTTAAGTGAATTAGGAGAATAATAGTATTAGTAAAAGTGGGAAATGTTTATGTATTTAAAAGTTTCTCTGCTGTCAGGCTTTTGAAAGAAGAAGAATGAGTTGCACTGCAACCCAGATAATAGGTTGCTTTTAATTTATTACTTCAGGTAAAGAGCTAACTGAAGTACTTTTGCTGCAGCAAGTAATTTGAAGGGCTTTTTCTTTATTCAGTACATACATCCCGACTGGGTATCTACAGGGAATTGACAAAACACCAAAAATGTCCTTCTTCCAGAAGCAGTTGTGTATACAGTAAAACCTGGGATGGATCATTTAGGCTTTGTCTTTGCTTTGGCTGTTCCCAAAGCCTTTCTGAAATAATGGTGCTAAAAAAAACAAAACAAAACTGAAAGGGACAAATATTCATATTGTGTCCCTAGCTAAAATGTGTTCCTAACAAAATGAGTTATTTCAGACTAGCACGCTCCACCACTGACAAGAATGTAGAGTAGTTATATTGCTGGTATGATGTCCTAGTCTGGTAGTTCTTTTCCATGACAGTTGAGAACTCAAAGTAAATATCTTTTTACAAGATGCTGCTGATTAGACTTCCCAAAACTGGAACTAGGCCAGAATTGGTTTATAAAGCAATTTCTCAATTGAGATGAACTGGGATATTGTCGAAGTTATTCAGACTGGAAGAACACAAGCCTCAATACATAGCTGGGAAAAACTGTGCAGTAGACTTGCAACTCCACCTTTGGGGCTTGGTGCCATGAGAACAATACAGCTGTTCTTTAGAACCTTAAGATACTTGAAGAAATTTCATGCATGAGGCTGAATGCTGTTTTCATACACAGCATGAAAAAACTTCCTTAATTTAATTTTTCAAGAGTCTTTTATGTGTAATCTGTCACTGGTAATGACTTTTCAAGGAAATAAGCAAAGCATCCTGCAGGCACAACACTAAGTCAAAGCCAAGGCAGTGGTAGAATATTATTCTAATATCTTTCTGCTGCTACCATGGGCATTGTCCCTTTTACAGTAGTGTGTTATACTAGACTAAGCTTAAACACCCCTGTCACAGTGCAGTACAGTAGGTACAAGAAAAAGGTACTGTGAATTCAGTTAGGTGGTGAAGATTCACTCATAGTACAACAGACTTTGGTGGACTTGTATGTGGTAAGGTAGTATACCAACTTTGGGACTCTAGGATAACTTGATTTCATAGATCTGAATTTCTTACAAAACTGTCCTATTCCTCTCTAAGGATAATGGAAGGAAGGTTTATGCTGCCAAGTCAGAAGTGTTTTTTCCTTAGCACACCCTGCCCTAGATAGCAGAAATAATCTATATAGCATTTTTAGTCTCCTCTCTTGTTAATAAATGAATAGGCAAGATTGTTCCAGGTGTGGCTCAACCTCAATTAATTTCAGTGATTAGGGATTATGCTGGTCTGTTGACTTTTTCTCAGGTTTGGTGGGCTGCCAAAATGAATCATGCCAATATGAAGACTTCTTACAAGTAAGGCTTGGACTTGTATCCATTTGTTCCTTTCTTTCTTTCACTGGCAAGCCACACAGTTGCTTATATTGGCATCTGTAAACAGAATGGTGAGAATCTTCCACAGCTTTCTTGAAGACGTATCTCTCAATTTCTTGCCCTAATCACTGGGAGAAATGCTCTGCTGAAGTTTTCCAAGTAAAGTTTAGTCTTTATGTTCACATTTCCCTTCTAGAATAATGACCTTCACAGCTCATTTTGTGATTTCTTTTGATAAATTTAGCTCTGGTTAAAAGTCCTAGATGTCACTTACATTACAATGAATGCATTCAGTTTTGGAAGCTAAGTGGTTTCAGACCACTCCCATACTTGGGAGACATCTGAAAATCCGAGGGACTGAAGGCACAAGACAAAGTCCTGGCCAAGCACTGGTCTAGGAAGACCTAATGAGATGGTAGACCTCATCTGGCTTTCTTGTTACTCTTGAGCTACCACAAGGGGAAAAGGAGAATGGGAGAACAGCAGCTAAATTAATATTCCTGGAGGCTGAAGTCTTCCTTTGATGGAAAAAGCAGTGGATGCAGAAGTGCCAGCTTCTTTGCCTGACATGATGTCACAAGGGCGCCCTCAAACCCAATCTCAGGGGAGCTCTCTAGAGAGGAAAAGTGCTTGTTCCGGCACCTGTGACCTTGCTGTGCTTACATTGTTGGAGATGACTGCAAAATCAACCAGTTTTGATCTACAGCTGCCTTTCTTAGCCTGAACTGTCTGATGCTGCTAATGACACAAGTCCAGGCTTTGGAACCCAAGTTACCTCCTTGTCTATCAAAAAAATAACATTGCAGATTTCCTTCTTCTGGTGATCTCTTCAGCAGGAAAACTGAAACACTCCTCTGAAGCAGCTGTTGTTTGGGGTACATTAATGTTTCCTATGCATTGGCATTTGAGCTTGGGCCAGTATTCATATATCCTTCCTTCATCCTGATGCCCAAAATCTCCTACTTCATTCTAGATACACATCACTATCTGAATACTGGCTTCGCCTCCGCTGTCACAGAGATTATTTTGTTGTGATTAGATAGTTATAACTACTGCAATCCCTTCTTATGCAAAACCTGGTCAGAGCTTCCCAGTTCTTGTCTCTATAGGAGAAGCATACATGCAGAGTTCTTTCGCCTTCATTTATCAGTTGATGGTAGTAAACAGCTAGGCTCCCACTGCAGTTTTGCATAGCTCCCCATCTGTAGAATCAGAACTTGTGAGCAAAGAAAGTCTGGTTATGACGAACTTAGCACGTGTGTGATTATGTGTACTGAGAGCAGGCACAGGCTGAAGTTGGAAGATGTGCTGCAAAGGTGAAGGAACAAGGCTGTATCCCTGCTGCAGTAACCTGCTGCTGACTGCTGCAGGGCCACAGCTGGCAACAAATGGCTGCAGAAGCTGAGTGGCATAAAAAGTGGAGGGCACAAGTCATGTTTCAAAGCCCTCAAGTACATCTGCAGCAAGTTCATAGAATAGAATCATAGATCAGTTAGGGTTGGAAAGGATGTTTAGATCATCTAATTCCAACCCCCATGCCATGGGCAAGAATGCCTCACACCAGACCATGTTGGCCAAGGCGCTGTCCAGTCTGGACTTAAACACTGCCAGGGATGGAGTATTTACCACTTCTTTAGGCAATCCATTCCAGTGCCTCACCACCATTACAGTAAAGAACTTCTTCCTTATATCTAACCTGAACTTCCCCTGTTTAAGTTTGAATCCATTAACCCTTGCCCTATCACTACAGTCCCTAATGAAGAGTCCCTCCCCAGCATCCTTGTAGGTCTCCTTCAGATGCAGGAAGGCTGCTATGAGGTCTCCACATAGCCTTCTCTTCTCCAGGCTGAACAGCCCCAACTTTCTCAGCCTGTTTTCATACAGGAGGTGTTCCAGTCCCCTGATCATCCTCGTGGCCTCCTCTGGACTTGTTCCAACACTTCCATGTCCTTCTCATGTTGAGGACACCAGAACTGTACACAACACTCCAAGTGAGGTCTCACGAGAGCAGAGTAGAGGGGGCAGGATCACCTCCTTCGACCTGCCACTCATGCTCCTTTTGATGCAGACCAGGATACGGTTGGCTTTCTGGGCTGACAGTGCACACTGCTGGCTCGTGTTCATTTTCTCGTTGACCAACACCCCCAAGTCCTTCTCCACAGGGCTGCTCTGAATCTCTTCTCTGTCCAACCTGTAGCTATGCCTGGGATTGCTCCGACCCAGGTGTAGGACCTTGCACTTGGCATGGTTAAACTTCATGAGGTTTTCATTGGCCCACCTCATAAGCATGTCAAGGTCCCTCTGGATGGCATTCCTTCCCTCCAGCGTATCAACGGAAACACACACCTTGGTGTCATTGTCAAACTTGCTGAGGGCACACTCAATCCCACTGTCCCCGTCACCGACAAAGATGTCGAACAGGATCAGTCCCAATCCTGACCCCTGAGGGACACCACTTGTTACTGGTCTCCAGCTGGACATTGGGCCATTGACCACAACTCTCTGAGTACGGCCATCCAGCCAGTTCTTCATCCACTGGGTGGTCCACCTATCAAATTGATGTCTCTCCAGTTTAGAGACAAGGATGTCATGCGGGACAGTGTTGAAAGCTTTGCACAAGTCCAGGTACATGACATCAACTGCTCTACCCCTGTCCATCAGTTCTGTAGCCCCATCGTATAAGGCCATCAAATTGGTCAGTCATGATTTCCCCTTAGTGAAGCCATGCTGGCTGTCACCAAGCACCTTGTTGTTTTTTATGTGCCTTAGCATGCCTTCCAGGAGAATCTGCTCCAAGATTTTGCCAGGCACAGAGGTGAGACTTTCTGGTCTGTAGTTCCCTGGGTCATTCATTTTCCCCTTCTTGAAAATGGGGTTATATTACCCTTTTTTCAGTTGTCGGGAACTATTAAATTGTCATAGTCCTCCATCCCTCAGCTGCTGGTATGTTTAAATCTATGCTTGCAGAGTTGGATGCAGTCACTCAGCAGGCTCTGGTTTGTGAACAGAGCCCTAAAGGTACCTTCACAGAGCAGGGCACCAAGCAGCTTGCTTTATCTCCCCTTGTGGGGCTGCAAGCATGACACGCTGCGTGCAGTCCAACCCTGCTGTGGAGCCTATGTGTTTGCTGGGCCTCTGGAAATGTAAAGGCAGGTTGGAAGTGGCTCTGCTTACAATGTGGGGGGGAGGGGGGCTATACCACAGTAATGACACACTGCCCCTTTTTTAGACTTTCTAATCAGGGGCAGGGTGCAGCCTGAACAATGGCAATCAGGCTTATTCACGCTCTCACCATCTTCAGTTCACTTCTGGATCAAGGAGGTGTTTTCAGCATTATTTCTCATGGTTATTTGCACATTCAAAGCTGCTTTTTAAGACCATGTAATCAGAACTGCCAAAATAAAGATCTCTCCTAAGGAACCAAACTTAACGAATTAAACGAAATAAGCTTTTGTTTAGGAAGGCTCCAGAGAGAACCAGAGGGAAATGTAAACAGTACATACAATCTCCTTTCCATCCCAGTTTTATGTGCCCTCTCAGCAAGGAGTGGCTTGTTTGTTTTCTCCTAAAGAAGCTGGTATATATAGATTCCCTCCAGAGCCAGGATTTCCCAATTCACAGATGCTGTTGGTAGACAGAAGGCAGCTAGATGTCTCCACTCCACTGCAGTTCTCCCCAGAATTTGTATGGGTGTTTGTCTGGTTTAATTCCATGTTTTTCCTAAACCAGTAGTTGTAAGGAGGACTGAACAAAGTCAAGGTTAACACCCCCACATACTTCCCACCCCAGCTTTGTTATATACTTTCTTCTGTAAATTTGATCTTTTGTCCAAAAATCTACAAGCCTTCTTGTGAGGAAGACGTTGCATGATTTGTGAGTTATTTTTAAGATCTTAGTGCAAATCATACAGAAGCAAATGTATGCCTGTGAAGGAACTCAACTTTGCTCAAGGGAAACCTTACCAAAGAGGTGTGGGAATAGGTTAATCTGCACTCTCTGTTCACCCTTTATCAAGGTGTTGTGCATTGAAGGTTAGAGGATGTCTGACTTCCCAAATAGTGGGGCCTAGATAATGTGAACTAGAAACTCGGCAGTAAGATTACATTTGTAGAAGCACAGAATGGTTAGAGTTGGAAGGAACCTTAAGGATCACCTACTTCCAAACCCCCTGCCATGGGCAGGGACACCTTCCGCTAGACCACATTGCTCAAAGCCTCATTCAACCTGGCCTTGAACAGTTCCAGGAATGGGGCAGCCACAACTTCTTGGGTAACCTGTGCCAGTGCCTCACTACCATCATACTAAATAATTTTTTCCTAATGTCTAACCTAAATCTGCCCTCTATCAGTTTAAAACCATTTCCCCCTTGTGCTATTACTACATTCCCTTGTAAAAAGTCACTCTCCAAGTTTATTGTAGGGCCCCTTTGGGTATTGGAAGACTCTCATATAGAAGGCTCTTCCCTGAGCCTTCTCCAGGTGAAGAAAGCCTGTTTATAATCTCTAGATTATAATCCAGCCAGTTCTGAGTTAAAGCCTCCAGACAGTGAAATGTGTCCTGTGAAAGTGGTTGCAAGTTGATTACTCTAAAACACAGAAGATTTCCTCTAGTTTCATTTCTCAGACACTGGATCCCATTCTGACTCTTTACTACGTATCATCATGCTTATCAATTTTTTCATCTGTGTCATACAGATATGAATCCAGAAGATTTACAGAAGCCTGTTACCTCAAAATGGTTCTCTTTATAGACATGCATTTATAAACTGAAAGAAAACAAAATAAAAATCAAGTATTGTTGGAGGCCTGTTAGTCTGTTTCTAAAAAAATTTTGGTAACTGGCATTGATCTTGTTGTTCTCCTTTATTTAACATAGTTACCACATCCCAAATGGCTAGAGTTGTGCCAGCTGAGCTATAGTAACCATATGTACATGTTCTTAATCCATGGCAAATGAGAAGGTATGCTGTGTAGGTTGGCCACCAACGAGAAAGAAGAAAGATAAATCCAGTTATTTTCCATTTTTACTTTCTACCCATTCACGTAACAACTATGACAATTTTGGTGGCACATAACTGATGACCCCATGTCTGCTCCTTTGCTTTTCCAGTTTTGCCCAGGATCAGTGCCAAGCTGAATGACCAATGGCGACATCCTGTTTGTTTTATTTTTTTAATATTGGCTTTACAATAGCTTTTTTCCAGTAACCTGGAACTTCCAATTGACTTTCCATTGACTTCAGCGCATTTTGGATCAGATCTTAAAATGAACATCTGGTTGCAAATTCATTAGCCAAGGCCCAACAAGGCATCATCCATGAAACAAATACCTTTGGCATTTATTGATTTCATGCTCTTTGAATTCTTACTGTAAAAAATTTGGTGGTCTTAAGCTGTAATGCAGTGGCTCCAACAGCAACGTCACTGTGGAGTTGACAATGTGCTCACCTGCTGTTCTCTGATCCTGTTATTTCCTCTTCAGAAGTACAGCTCAACATATTTCTGGCTATGCTGGCCAGTACACAGGATTTACAGCTCAGCTGAGCTTGGCATGAGAAGGTTACCTTAATTTCTCCCTTTCCATGTAGTCAAGAAACTGTGCTACATTTTCTATGATTCCAAGCTCTCGGTAGGTGTTAGGAGAAGAACCCTTCTCTTCCCTAGCCAATAGGTTAGCAGTAGGCATTGGCACCATCATTTTAATGTAAGTTGAGTTCTCTCTTAGAACTTAGGAAGGATTTCAGCAGTATTTTAAGCTCTGAGGGCTCATTTCATCTGCAGAGGAGATATTTAGTTTTCTAAAATGCCAAATAAATAGGAATCAGCTATGTATGTTCGTATTTATAATAAATACACAGGTGTATAAAATGATGGAAACTAAAACCTGACCTACTCCATCTATGCTCTTTTAATTTGGAAATATATTTGGAAAAAACATGAGGACACAGGGGAAAATAGGCTTCTAAAAGAGGTTGCACTAATCTGGGAAAAAATATAAATCCCAGTGCACATTAAGAAAGGCAAATTTGACAGTTCATTTAGCAAAGACATCAGTGCCTGTAGACACAGAATTTTTACAGGTCTGCTGGCTTCCACCCTTCAGAAGTTTTTGTTGTTGTCACCCATAAATTTGTAAATGCTGTTCTTGTCCTTTTTTTGACCTTTTCTACTTAATCAGTTTAAAGTATATGCAGATTACCTAGATCCGTCCCCGTGTGGAATTTTCTGACTAGCAGTGCATTTATAGTTAAAGAAGTGAGGCATTTGGACTGTAGTCATTTTGATTTATAGCAGCAGGAACAAAGCGAGAGAGTACAGACGTCAGTGCTGCTGCTGCTGATCTGGCAACAGAGACTTCCTAATGCACAAATTACGTATTTTACCACACAATTCCCTTTTTACCCTAACTAGAGACAGGGAAGCATACTTATTTAATGAAGTGCATGCTATCTATACAAAGGTATATGTACAGTACTGACTGGGTATTATATAGCTTGTTTTAGGCATACAGTTTGTATTTCGCCATGCTTTCTGCATCTTGAAATTAATTTTCCATAATGGCAAATATACAGTAATTCAATTTTCTTACCTCTTCAAGACAGAACAGCCTTGAAGTCCACAGTCAAGTGTGAGTTAAAGACAATTGTGGAGGTGGCTATGGTGCTTTACCCATAGAGGCACCTGCCCATGTGAAATTGTTGAGTCATTTTCTATAGATCACCAAAATGCTATGGTGTGTTGTCCATATCTGACCCTAGAGGCCTTTGAATAATTACCCCATGGATGAAAGGCTCCAGCTATTCATACTTAGCTCCCTGCACCACTGAGTGGAAGGAGCACTGTTTTGGTAATTAATATCAAATATAGGTGGTGGAGGAAAGTAAGACTGTAGAGAAGACTTTGTCTCAGTGGTGACATTTCAAATTCCAGGGTGGAGTATAACTGTCTATACCTATTTCTATTCTGTATGTAAAGATCCTGCCAGTTTTCCTTTTCAAATGGTATGGAGTATACCACTAACCAAAATCCGGACTTGTCTCAGCTGAATAAAATAAAATCCTCTGGCAGCCATCACACCCAGGGCCCAGGAATCACATGGCTTTGGTTAATAGGTGGCTGCATTTCATTAGTGGCTGGAGCAATTCCTGTGCATATAGCACCATAGCCTGTATATCTGTTAAGCCTTTAGAGCACTTTAGGATGAAAATAGCTCAATGCAAAATAATTATCTCAATTTAGCACTACAATCTGCAGCCAAAGACTTGGAGCAACTCCCAAGGCAGAGCAAAGATTGACTTTTTTCAAGCCTGCTCCTCCAAAGGCAGATCCAGTGTGTGCAGTGCTGTGTCCTGTGCAAAGGCAGGGAGCTGCCCCCATCCACTCAGCAGGCACTGCTACCCTGTGCCATGCTCACAGCACAGTGACTGTTTCTGCACAAGCAACAGGCCCCTGCCTGCTCTGTGGATATCGTTCTACCTTCAGTATAGTATAGCATGTGCTGACACCAGCTACCCATGCTTACACAAAGTCATCTTTTAATGTGGGGAAACAAAGAGCAAAGTCATCCTTATTAATATGTTCACGTGCATCCTATTTATCCTATCTCCCATTTAACATGCCCGGATATTGAGAGTTGCATCATTCACACCACTAAAAACACACACAAGTGAATCCCAAGGTTGGTTTTGCTGTGCTGAAATAAAATAGTGAGAAAAATTATAAAAAGCACAGTCATGGGGTAGAATGTAAATAACTGTGGGTGAAGGCGTGTGGTTTGCCATCCAGCAACTCTGCAGAAGCCATACCTAATGCATGCCCCTCATTCCTCACATGTCCAGTGACTGGGGCAGATTGCTGAGCTGCTCACATGCTCAAATGGCATCTGGGACAGTGAGCCTTTGAATGTCTTACTGTATTCCTCCAAAACCTCAGTGCTGTGCAGCTTTGTGAACTATCTGTTAAACGGGTATTTACTGGGGAGAGCCCCCACACATACAATTAAGCACAATGCAGCTGAACAAAGAGCTAATGTCAATGCAGTTTTAAGCATAACCTGGGCATTAAAATATGTAAGTACATTCATGTTGTCATAAGGATCCCTGTTGCCAACCAGCATTGTTTTTATGATACCGGGTTTGTTTCCCTTGGTTTGTGTGAAAAAAAGGCAAATAACAATAAGCTTCGAATGCACAGTGAGGCCCTTGCTGTGCACAAGTTATTCAGTTGTTAGATTCCTTTTTCTCTTCAGAAATCTAGCTTGTGGTCTAATTGCTTGCCCTTTTAATTTTTTTTTTTCCTTGTATTTTGAAGCCAAATGTTTATTCAAAGTAGGTGGCGCTGCAGAACTGAACCGTTTCCGAGATTGTTGCTTTTTGCATTGACAGGGAAAAAAGGTTTGCTACTCTATATTTGCTAATACATGCAGTTGAGTGTGGAGGGGAGCAGAGGTAGGTGCAGCTGGGAGGATGTACAAATGGCTGTGCTTTATAGCTCTGAGCTTTGGACAGCACTGGGCTCATTTGCAGTCTAAATTAATACAGCCTTTAGGCTGCCTTAATTCATCCGGCCAATTCCTGACCTCAAACGACCTTTATCTGCTGCGAAGGTGCCAAGAGATGGAAGCTAGTTTCGGGTTCCTTGCAGGCGGCAGCAGCAGCAGGGAGGTGCAGGATCGGTTCCAGCTGCTCAACGTCACCGAGGATTCCTGTATGGAAGGGCAGCGCTGCGCCATGCCAGCAGCATGCGCCAGCTTCACAGCAGCTTGGCACAGCTGCGGTTAAGCTGAATTGAAATGGGGCAGGGCTTGGCAAGAGCACGGCTGCACGCTCTGCCAGCCAAATCCAGTGACGCCTGAATTCGCTGATTTCCATTGACTTTAATAGGGCCTGGGCTGTTGTCCCTCTCGCCTCAGCTAAGCAGCAGTACAATGTGAAGCAGGGCAAGGCCTGACCCCAAAGAAATCTCTCTGTGAGCTCTTTGGGCAGCTCTTCTGTCAAACCATCCTGAGGAAAAGAGAAGGGGTGGAAAGAGACAGGGATAAAATGTAAATATGGTTTGGGTTTAACTGTGCCCTTAAGACTTCCCTCTGACCTTGATGAGCAGAGGAGGGATGTGGGCAAGGGGCCGGGGTTATGTACGCAACTGAGGACACAGGCAGAGCCAACATTTTATAACCGTTATTCTTCAGAGCCCAGGGCCTGGTGATTAATGGGTGGAAGGTGAGGGGGGAGGACACACACACAATAGGGGGAAGAGGAGAAAGAACAGTGGGTATGAAGATAATGGAAAAATGCTGAATGAGTAGGTTATTAAAAAGGGGAAAAGGAGGAAAAACCCCAAACCAAAGGGTTGTTTTTCTTAGAGGGGGAAATCCTTTATAATACAGCAAACTGCGGGTGTGCTGGCTATGGCCTCTCTCAGCGCCACAGTGACAGGGAGACCATTAGTGCAGAGGGGGTGGAGTTGGAGGGGTGGTAGATACCTGAGAAGAGCCAGCTTAAGATCTGTTTATTTCACAAGACCCGCGTGAAATAAACAAATTAAACGGTAATTAGTCATCGAAATTATTATTTTGAAATATGAAGAACGGGGATGGTGGTGGAAGCACACTACCCCCCGCAAGAAACCGTTAACTGTAAACGTGCCACCGGCGGCACCAGCCAGGCTGATTTATAAAGCGGGATCGTGAAAATAAAAAAATAAAACCCCATTAAGGCGTCTCATTGAGGGAGGAAAAAAAAAAAAGACAAACGGGAGAAAGGAGGGGGAGCGGGGGGAGCGCAGAGCCCCGGTGCGTGTCACTGAGGCAGCATTGACGCAGGCAGCTCTGACGGCAGCAGCCGCCGCGGCGGGGACGGCGAGAGGCTGAATGGGAGGGAGCGCGCAGGAAGGCGCGCCTGGCAGCAGCACCCCCGCCCCCCCCGCTTCTCCCGCTTAATGAGCCGCTCCGCCCGCGTGGGGGCGGCTCTGTCAGCTCTCGCTGCGGCGCTCATCGGTGTGCCGGGCACGAAGCGCCGGGAGAGAGGATGTGCGGGGGGCGCTTTGAGGTGTGTGTGGAGGGAAAGAGAGAGCCGCTGCCTCCCGGCCCTGCCTCTGTGTGTGTATGTGTGTGTATGTGTATGTATATGTATATGGAGGCTTACCTCAGAGCTACGTGTGTCCTTCCCGCCCAGCTCCGCGGTGTGTGTTGGTGTGTGGCACTGTGGGGTTACCTCAGCTTGTATCCTCCTTCATGGACCTGAACAGTGAAGGCTGCCTGCTGTGGATAGGAAGTGCTGATTTTCTGGGAGTTGATGCTTTACAAGTTGGGAAGCAGAGGTCGGCACAGCTGAAAACTGGCTGCTTGTCCCTTCAGTTTGTTTCTTGCAGCTAGTAAGCAGCTTGGGGCCTATGGCTTTTAGGGAGGATAAAATCATCTTTACTAAGAGCTTCTCAAGGCTTTTTCCATACAGTCTTTTCAGGGTGCAAAAGAGAATGATGACTGTATTGCTGATAAATTGGGAAGATTCAGGTTAGATATAAGGAAGAAATTCTTCCCTGTGAGGGTGGTGAGGCACTGGCAGAGGTTGCCTAGAGAAGCTGTGGCTGCCTCATCCCTAGAAGTGATCAAGGCCAGGCTGGATGGAGCTTTGAGCAACGTGGTCTAGTGAAAGGTGTCCCTGTGCATGGCAGGGGGGTTGGAACTACATTATGTTAAGGTCCTTTCCAACCAAAACCACTCTATGATTCTATAATACAAACACTTAGGGTCTGCTTGCCTTCACAGCTGACTTTTTTTCTGTGTTAAGAAAGGAGAACTTGAATCTCATTCCCAGGCTGTTCTCTGCAACTACCATGTAATCATTTGTCTTCAGGGCTGGAAGACTTTTCACAAAATGGTAAAGGTGGCAACACTACATTTTTTGCTGTGCTTCCCTGCCTTTGGTGTTCCAACTGCTGTTGAGTAACCTTGAAAATACCTCCTTGTCTTGCGTGACTGATGTTTTGCTGTTCCTGATCACTACTTAGAAAGGACCTCATATTTTGGGGTCATCAGTCTGGTAATTTCCAGCTCTGTATCCACTACAACCTTTTTATCAAAAGGACAGTATAGGAAACAGTTTTTTCCCTCTGTCAAGCAGGATGATTTCTGAAGGGAAGCACAAATGTGATGCACAGGCCCTGACTGAAAAATTGGAGGCCAATACAGCGCCAGAACCTGTGGAAGGAAACTGAAAAGGTGGCTGCTGGTGGCTATGTCCTAGCCAGTATTAAATCATACAGTATGTTACCTTTTTTTTCAAGCAGGCAGGACATACATAGGAGCATACATGAGCCTATGCCATCTGACTGTACTCTCGTACCTGGCGGAGCAATTTGAGGGCTTTTTGGTCAAATGTGTAGATTAACACTGGTACGAGAGGAGAATCCTTTCTTTCTTCCTCTCTGCTCTCCCTGGGGAGGTCTAGGTTCTCTATTCTAGGTCTTTGTTCTTCCAAACTTGCAGAAGCTTCCACAAGACAAATTCTGTATCTGAAGAAATGAGGTTTGCTAAAGGTTTTTATGGATTTTTCAAATCACAGGTAGTATTTGGAACACCAGTAAGGGTTTGTGACTATGAGTGCTGGTGTTTGTTGCTTTTCCTACCTTACGTTTTCACTTTTACACAGATGCTAGTAGTGAAGTGCAAATACACTAGTGTAACAGTTCTTTCAGCCAGATACAGTTTGCATGGATGGTCATACAAAGGTGAAGGTGTAATGTTTGATTTGGGGGAAAAAAACCCCTAACCAAACAAAACCACATACCTCCCCCCCCAAAAAAAAAAACCCAAGCAAAACCAAAGACACAAAAACACCCCTGAAAAACTACATTTAGAAAAGCCTGAATCCGTTTTCACTAAATTCACTGGTGAGGACGCAAGTGAGAAATTACGAAGCAGCATCACAGGTTCAGGTGCTTGACAGAAACCTCAGTGGGTTTCCAGTCCAAACTCCTACTCAAAGCAGTTAGCTGAGAGATTGGACCAGGCTGCTCAGCTAAACGTGCCCTCTTTTCTCATGCACAGTCATTTCAGAGTATGTCTTGCAGAGCTGCCACTGGTGATCGGTTTGAATGGTAGGAGCCAGAGTCTTCCTTCTCTCGCTTATGCTAGTTTTGTACTTTCTGGGAGTGGGTGCAATTACTCCAGCTCTATACTAGTATATGGGAAAGAAGAAACCAAGTGCTGTCAAATCAAAATGAGAAAGCTCTTTGTGTATGCTCACTGAATTGCATTTTAAATATTATAAGTATTTTGTTCTATCTTCTAAATTTACAATGTATATTGACACTATCATACATTTAGTGTGTATTTTGGTTTTCATTTTTTCTGTTACCAAATATATTCAGATGGAGATACCAACAATTATTTTTGTAGGGGGCCTGCAAGAAAGCTGGAAAGGGATTTTTTTACAAAGGAATGTAGTGAAAGAACAAGGAGCAATGGCTTTAAACTGAAAGAGGGCAGATTTAGATTATACATTAGGAAAAAATCCTTCACAATGATGGTGGTGAGGCACTGGAACAGGCTGCCCAGAGAAGTCATGGCTGCCCTATCCCTGGGTTACCACATCCCAGTGTTCAACGCCAGGTTGGACGGGGCTTTGAGCAACCTGGTCTAGTGGAAGGTGCCCCTGCCCATGGCAGAGGGGTTGGAACAAGAGGATCTTTAAGGCCCCATCCAACCCAAACCATTCTATGATTCTGTGAAAGCCAAAATCATAAGGATATATGATTTGCTGTAGAGTAGAATTCAAAATAGGAACTGCACATGTTTCTGATAGAACTTGATTTTGTTCTGAGTTCCTTAAATAAGGGTTAAAAATCATTGGAAATACAGAGTGGAGTGTGTCTTGCAGAAACATGCAGTTAGAACTAATTTTTTTTTCCATCCTTCCACAGAAAATTGTGAAGAAACAAAAAACTGTAGGTTGGACACCATGGCAGGGGTTTAAAAGCATAACTCCTGTGAGCCACTGGAATGGTTGAGACACAGCTTGAAAGCAGAATCAAAGCTAAATGAGTAATAAATGGAAATGATGTGAATTTCCAATACTGGAATTACTTAGTCTAAAATTTTGCCCCCCCCATCGCACATGAAGGTTTTTTACTGAAACCCAAAGAGAACCTGATTTTCAGTTACTTAAGCTAATTCCTATTAAAATTAGAGGGTTCACCCCTCACTGCTCAAAACATTTGAGTACAACAGACACTCAGACAGGCTCTGCGCTACAAAACTTGCAGGCCAGAGGAAGTGTGGAGGCAGAGCTGGTAAAACACTTTGATACTCCTTAGATGCAACAGCTTCTCTGGTAGAATGGCCCCACTATAGCCCTGCAGGCTCAGGATGCTCCCCTGGCCCACCTCCCAGCCTAATGCTGGGATGCCAGAAGCAGGCACAGAGCCCTGCACTGGGCAGCTTCCTTCTACCACAGACTCTGCCAGCATCCCCAGGGGCCTAGCATGGGCCTTCCTGTCTTGCCATAGAGACTTTGGTCTGTAAAGGAGGCTATAAGGGAAAGGGCTATAGATGTAAATAAATAAAACAAACAAACAAGAAGACAGATCTTTGGAAGAAACCGTCATGGAAAACGGCAGGAACAAATACCAGAGTGGCAGTGTTTGAGGACAAGAGACCTTTACAGGCTCTTTGCTCCTATTCCAGCTCTTTTGGTTACCTAAGGTACCAGAAATTGTTTTTCGAACATAGTGTTTCACACATCTCCATTACAGAAATTTTCAGTACTGACCTAGGGCTGACCTCGAGTGTAAGAAACCTAGAAACTTGTGAGCAGAATGACCCACTGTTTCTTCTACAAAATATGACACAGTTACCTTTTCATCACATTGATGCCATAGACACTGACAAGGCAGGTCCATGCTTTCCTAGGTGGATAGGGGACAGAGGATTTTTTTTTCTCCCAGGAGCAAGGGAGTTGTGAAATTCCTGCCAGAGGAACAGAGGAAGAAATAGCTGGAGCAGAGACAGTGAAGGGGAGGAAAAGTTCTGGAATTGCTGCCACTAGGAGATGGGGAAAGTTTCTGAGCACTCCCCTCTCTATCTCAAGTAGTAGCTGCTGCGCTGAACATGTCCATCCTACTCAACAGTGGGGTGTGTGAAAACTCAGTAAACAAATTCACAGTTCTGAAAATTGATAAAGGCTCAAATAAGCCACCATATTTTTTACAATTAAAAACACTGCTATACAGTGACAGGTAGGGTTTATGAGGAGACATGGATCAGAACTTGATGGCCATATGCGCTGAACAAGTATGAAGGGTTTGCAGAAGTAGGAAGGCAAAGTGTACAAAATAACTTTATTCTGGAAAGTGAGAACACCCATTTCTCTCTAACTTAATAGAGGAAATTCAGCTAGGCCTCTGTAGATTCATGCACTGATCATAATCTGTTCTGTGAAATACAAAGACGAATGTTGTGACATTAGAGTGCACACTTCATGCTGAAAGAACAATATTAAAACAAACAGAGAGATGGCTTTGAGTCGTGACACTGACTTAGTACCACCTTTCTTGTAGTGCTGAATTTCAGATGAAACTTTCCAATGCACCTTTCACCCCCCTTCTTTGAATTGTTAAATTACAAGATCAAGAAGGTTGTCATTTTTGCAGCATAAGAACTCAGGAACTGCGTCAGTCCTGAGAGTTTTCTTTGTGTTACATGTCAGCTTGTATTGTATGTAATGTCAGTGCAATGGGGCTACTTGATCATTATTACTTCTGCATATTAGCTGGGGGGGTGGAAAAATGAGAGATATGGTGGTAAGTTCTGGGAGGTGTTTTTAAATTGAGAAAGTGAGTGAAGCAAAAGAGCGTGTGTGGGAGAGAGATTTCAGTTCTAAACCTGCACTAAACTCTCTCCATGGCCTTGATCAAATTACTTGTAAGACACTGTGATTTTCAGCCCTATCGAATGGTATCTCACCGTGCAAGGATTCCCTCTGAAAGCAGTGGAACTCACCAGGAATTAAGGCAGTAATCAAATGTGAGCAAAGGGGATAGAACAGACTCTTCACCTCTCTGCTGCTGTTTACCAACTTATAAAATGAGGATAATAAAATTTACCAACTGTTCTGGGTGTTGTAAGAATACATTAGCTCATGCTAGGAAATCCCTTTGAAGACAAGCCCAAATGTACAAATGCTAAGGATTCTGTCAAGATGGGCAGGAGTGTATTTACAGCTCAGGGACACGTACCAAAATAACGCTTTGAGTGGGGAATGGGCTGTTGCCAGATTGAGGCTTTAATGATGCAAATGTCTACAATATATCTATAATGCTGTGTTATAAGTCACCTCATAAAGCCATACAATGAAAAACCTATGAACTGCATGGGAAAAGTGATAGCATGGCACTGCATGAAAGATAATTGATTCATTGTGCTGTTCATCAAGTATTGGTTACATATTGCTGGCTCAAATAGTTCAGATCATACGTATGAGAAGAAAGGAAGAGAAAACTAAGTTGCAGCGTAAAACATCTTGTTTTTAGGGCTGCTGTGTTTGGTTATTTGCTGTGTCTGTGCAGTGTGCATTGTACAGAGGCAGGTTTGCTTTAACCTGTGCTGTTCCTGTCTCCTCTGAACTTTTAATTTTCTATCTCTTTAAAATATGCTGCATTCAGACTGATGAGGCACTGAAAACTGCCATGAATGGTCCTTTGTGAACATGACTGACAGGCTAGGCTGGTAATGCTTTAAAAAAATAAAGCAAAAAGTAAAGTGTTTGCAAACTGAGCTATATTTATTGAAGGTCTTTTACCTGATGATTTCAGTTGTTGACTCATGTGAGACAAATACCTAGTCCAAATCCATAAGCTTGAAAACACTTTGTCTATCTCTAAGTATAATTGTGTTTAGTAGGGCCTTAACTCCAGGGCCCTACTTCTAGAATTAGATCAAGACCTAATGAAAAAACTCTGACTTGATATACTGAATGCCACTTGTTTAAGTTTGGTGACAGAAGTCCACCAAAATCCAACACTTCTTATAATCCTGTCAGAAGATCTTACGGAAGTCAGTGACAGTGGGTAGTTGGGTAGCATTTAAATGAATAATAGCATAGAAATGAGTTACTTTTCAGAGCATTAAAAATGAACTAACAGCAGAGCTCTTGTGTACCCTGTGAGACTTTTTTTCTTGAGGCCAACCTGCATGATAGCTAATCACAATGCTAGGCAGAGATGGAAGGCAGTATTCAGTTGGAGGTAAGAGTGAGGACTAGAATTCTTACATTTAGAAAAAAGATCAGTAAATAACGGTGATCAATACACCAAGAAACCCCAGACACGGGTAATTACTTCAGACTGGTACTATCCCCACCCCAAAAGCTTTCTCTTTGCTTTTCTCTTTTGGCTTGTCTCCAGCCAATCAGAAACATGCCGTCTTCTCCCCTTCTTCCATCTCCCTCCAAGACTGTCTCAAAATGACATGAAGCACAGAATCACTTATAGACTGTGAGTAAAGGAAACCATTGTTGGTGCAGGATATGGAAACTGGCACTGCCTGCCCCTTTTTCTCTTCTTCCTTCTCTACAGTTGTACATGTCGAAGAGTGCAACTGTGGAGAAAGGAGCTCCTTGAGATGGTCCCAATCTTGTATGCAATGGCAGGAAATTTGGAAAAGAGTGGTTAGGAGTAACTGGGTGGAAAGCTTTCCTTTGGCAACATCTCATGGAGAGGATGGAACAAAATCCTGAAGGGCGTTAGACTCAATCTGGCTTGGTATAGCCTTAGGTTATTGTTTCTGGAATTACCCTGTTCACCTCATATCTAACCCCCAGGGAAAGGATCTATTCTGTATTTTCATCACTGATTTCCATGTTACCGTATTAAGCCCATGGTCTGTCAGCATGGTAATAATTTAGTGGAAACGCTTGTGTAAAGAGAGATCTTGATGAGAACTTCCTAAAAACACAGATGTGGAATTATGCAATGTCTTACATTGATACAGATACATTGTGACTTCTGTGTGCTTAATGGGTGAACAAAATACATTTAGAAATGTACTATAGAAGACAAAATGAAACACAGCATAGCATAAGATTGCCTCTAGAGCTTGACAAATATACTCAACTCTGGCCTCTGTAAACTTTTAGGGTGTCTTTCTGAAGGAAAGGGATGTGCTACTAGGTCCTGATAATCTCCACAAAACATTCACAAACACCTTGCTTAATCAGAGTGTATGAGGAAGCAAGCATCTACTGCTGATGATCTGAAAATCTCCTCCTTTATTATGCAGCCAAATCTCACCAAAGCCTTATGTGGGAGTTCATCATAACAGATCTGCCACAGGCCGTCATGGATGCCAGATTTAACATCCATGTTAGCAAGAATGTCCTTATGCCTCCTCTCCCTCTTTGGCTCTCCTGTTCAGAGGCCTTCCCTTCTTACCAAAATAAACTTTGACAAGAGAAGGAACCTGGCACCTTGTGAGTGCTTCCAGGAGGCAGTGAACTTGATTTGGCCTTGCAGTGATACCATGTATTGCATCACCAGCATCTAAAATTGTTCCAGCAAAGCAAGTGGCTTAACGGTTTGGGCAGGTAGCCACTTACTTACTGCACGTAACCATCTGGAGGGCGTACAAGCCGTGCCCCAGGCCTGACAAAAGGAAAAATCCGAACACCAAGTGTGAGGTTGGGGATTAAATGAGAGCGCAGAAGGCAGCATGCCCCGGGCACCTCAGTGACTGGGCCTGGGCGCGGACACCGCGCGGCTCGGCCCGGATCGTGTGCGCCAGGGGACATCAGGATCCCCGATGTCCTGCCCCGCCGCCGACGCGTCGCCCCCGGCGCCCTATGAGGCGGCGGCAAGGGGCCGAGAAAGGGCTGCTCGGTGCTCTCCCCGCGCGGCTGCGGCCCAGCTCGGTGGCGCGGCAGCGAGGACACGCGTGCCGGCGCAGCCGAGAGCGGCGTTGCCCTCCCCAACGGCGGGGCCGTGCGCGCCGCCCGCACTGAGAGCGCGGCGCGATGCCGGCGTGCCCGCTGCCGACCGGGAGCCACAGGCTGCTGGCAGGCGGTGGCGTTACTTAACCCCTGCGCTGTCATCGCTAGGGAGGGGCTCCCGCCGCAAGGACCGGCAGCCCCGAGATGCGGCCACCGCGCTCCCCTACCCCCACCCCCTCCGCCGCGGCTTGGCGGCAACCGTCCCCGTCTGCGGCCAAAGCCGTGGCAGTGAGAGTGTGACCCCACATGGAAAGAAGCCTGCTGCCTCTCTTCGGCTTTACATATATATATAGAGAGAGGTATATAAAATATATATTTTCCTTTCTTCTTTGTAAGCATCTTCCAGCGCTAAAACAACCCCTCCCCACAAAAAAAAAAAAAAAGCGTTGCAGCCTACTATACATCAAGAAATTGCTACTTAAGAACATCTAGCCACGCACCAGAAACACTTCAGCATGTACCCGAGCCTAAATATATTTGGAAAGACGGGGGGAGGGTACTTTTACCCGGCTTTCATCACTGCCTGCTTGAACAGAGACAGAAATAATTGAGAAGGGGGGGAAGGGGGGGGGAAGCCTCCCCTCCCCCCGCCCGAGCAATCATAATACATTGAAATTTCCCAAAGTCTAGTCAGCTGCAAAAAATAAATGTTTCTGGAGCTAGAGGATCATGTTGCAGAAGTGTGTGACTGCAAGACCTAGATTCCTTTCCCCGCTCCCCCGTCTCTTTCCTTAGGTGTTTTTTAGCATTATTATTATTTGTTTTGGGAGGGGAAAAACCATCTTCGCTTCAGTCTCTTGCTAGAGGTCCAGACTGCTTACGTCTGAGCGCCCCTTATCATTTCAGTGAATGGCAATTGCAGCCTTGGTGCTGTTATAGCAATGAAGCTACAGACGTCATTGCCTCCTGTTGGACGTGAGATGTGTCCAAGCATCAGCCCCTTTCGCTTAAGAAAAACTCTTTAACTTCCACGCAGCCGACAGGCAGGCTTGTCTAAGATCCTGTGGACCCAACACTGTACCGATAGAGTTCTATTTATATATGCCCATACACATACACAGGTGTGCATGTGTATGTGTGTTTGTACATTATGTATATAGAGAGACAGAAATAGATGAATTAAAGCCGCAGCTATGTTACAAGCTCCTCTCAAATATCCTGCTCGTCAGAGTAGCTCTCTGCATCGTTTTGTTAAATACAGCCCAGCGGGAAAGCCATCATCAATCAATTTCGGGTAACAAGGAAGACTTGTTGAACACCTTGTTCTCCAGACCCCGGGAAGATGCTGGGCTGCTAGAACATGGAAGAGCCAGGATTGTGCCCTGAACTTCACCCACTTGGCAGCCGCTGTTCCTAAACCATTTCCCCTCTCCTCCCCTGCCTCTTTGCCTCCCGGACTGAGAAATCTGCTCTTTAAAGTTGATCTGAAGGGGAAAGCAGAGAAGAGCTTGTGCATAGTTTGGAGGGTAAGTTGTGTCCCCCCCCCACCCCCGGTCCCCCCTCGCC
>WYDI02024848.1:0-18948 GCA_009867235.2 Psittacus erithacus | reverse complement strand
GCAGTGTTCAAGGCCAGGTTGGATGGGGCTTGGAGCAAGCTGCTCTAGTGGAAGGTATCCCTGCCTGTGGCAGGGGTTGGAGCTGGATGAGCTTTAAGGTCCCTTCAACCCAAACCAGGCTGGGATTCTATGATTCTATGATTGAAATAGCTGAGTCTGTAGGGAGGAGTCAGCTAAGCCTTTGCTTGCTGAAATGTCTGTACTGAAGTACAATTCCCATGCACACACAGACATAAGCATGTGAAAGGCAGTGGAGACAGAAGCAAAGGCAGGCAGGGCAAGCACCAGGAGATGTGAGTTTGAGGGAAAACTGTGCTCAGATCTCATGGACAGAGAGGTGCTTGCAGAGTCAGGCAAAACTTGTACAAGCAATCAGAGATTTCCTTTTGAATGAAGCATGAATGGCTTTTGCTTTTTGTCTGCTGAAAATGGGTTAGAAATCAGGAACAGTGAACACACTGAGTGCAAACCTGCTGCTAACACTGCCTCCCTCCTCCTCCTCTCACAGTGAGGAACATGAAGCAACCCTCTCGAAAGAGAAGCTGATCAATCTGTGCAAATACGAACCCATCCTCAAGTGGATGAGAAGCTGTGATCACATCTTGTACCAGGCCCTGGTGGAGATTCTCATCCCAGACGTGCTCAGACCAGTGCCCAGTGAGTATCCTGCAGCGGGATCACAGGATGTTGTGTCTAACAAACAGCCATCAGGCTGGCTACCACTTGTCACAAAGATTTCCATTAGAAAAGCAGATTTAGAGAGGTTTGTTTTGAATACAAGCTAAAATATTATGGCAACAGCAATATTCCTCCTGCAGCATTGCTCTGTGTCGATGGTACTTTGTGGCCCCTGGAAATTCCCATGCCTTTTAAAACTTGGTTTATGGCATATCCCATCTCATGAGTTTGGCTAGGAGTCAAGGTAAAAGCGTAGGTTCAATGCACAAGAGCTAATCCTTGTGAGATGCTTCCTTTGAGACAGTATACTTAGGTAGGATGATACAGTCCCCTGCTGCATCTCCTGGGAATTTGAGGTCAACTTCCATATGGGAGATCAGTGATGAGCTGAGCAGTACTGGAAAGCCACATCCCCCTGAGCTGCTGTTGCCAGTCTACGTGCTGGGGCACATGGGTGTCTGTAAAGAGCAGATTTCAACATCTGCAGAATGCTCAGAAGACCTAAGAATGAGAAAAGAATAAGAGAATAAGAATAAGAAGTAAAGTTGGAGTATCAACATTAGAGAATAAGAAAACTTTGAGTGCATCTCGAGCCTCAGCTAATTTCCTTGATGCTAATGGAGATCACAGCTAACCAGATTAGAGGCTGTGCTTTCCCTGCAGTTCTAAGCTAGAAAGTGGTGTCCAAAGATGATATGGAACATCCTTTCTAACTGTGCAGTCTTCTTTGCAGGCACACTTACCCAGGCAATCCGTAATTTTGCCAAGAGTTTGGAAGGGTGGCTGATGAATGCCATGAGTGATTTTCCCCCCGAGATTGTCCAGACCAAGGTAAGCAGAAGGAGCATGTTACAGGTCAGAGATATGAGCTGAGTGTCTGTGTTGCAGTTTTCCAGCGACTGGAAATCGCTGCTTGTGTTTGGTCACGTGTACTCCAGACTAACACGGTGTAATGGATGATTGTGAACCAAAATTATTATGCCCCAACCCTGCCAGTGTTCAAGGCCGGGTTGGACGGAGCTTGGAGCAAGCTGCTTTAGTGGAAGGTGTCCCTGCCCATGGCAAGGGTTGGAACTGGGTGAGCTTTAAGGTCCCTTCAACCCAAACCATTCTATGACTGTAGGGAAATTCCTTTGTACCAGCAGGTGATGATGCTCTGTCCATTGAACCATTCCTTTATCCTAAGATCACAGATAAAGGCTTTGTGGAAGAAAATCTCTGCACCGAAATGAGATTTGTCCTGCTAAAAACCACAGGACACCACATGGACTGAATGGCATTGCAGAGGCTGAACCCAAGGCTCCTACTTCCCCTCTCTGAAAGCCATGTATTCTTGTAGCCTGTTCTCCCCTTGCTGGTCTCTGCTGGAGGCAGAGTGTGAAAACCTGTTAGCTTAAAGAAACACAGAGGCTGGTTTGCAGGATGCTGCCAAAGAACTGCTCTGGAGGAGCTTTGGACAGCAGCACAAGTGGGGCTATGCAGGGTGTAGAAGACGGTCGCAGCGGGGTACCTCAGCTGATGTGTGCTGTGTGCTTGAGCTAAACACGGAGCTCGTGTCCCAGCTCCATGGGCTCCTCCTCACGGAGCCCTGTGGCTGTGTTGCAGGTCGGGGTGGTGAGTGCCTTTGCGCAGACATTACGGAGATACACATCCCTGAACCACTTGGCCCAGGCTGCCCGGGCTGTGCTGCAGAACACCTCGCAGATAAACCAGATGCTCAGTGACCTCAACCGAGTCGACTTCGCCAATGTGCAGGTAACCTGTGGTGCCTTTCCCTGTGTCGTGTTCTCTAGAACTGGGACTCTAAGGAGGTTGGCTGCTGGTAGCCAGCATCTTCTTTCCAATACTAAAAAGCAATTAAATGAGCAATTTCATGGTTTAATGTTACTTTTCCAGGTAAGTTTGCCATCTCACTGTGAAGAGTGGAGCAGGCGTTAAAGAATTTCTGTAAGAAGTAGTGGTACCAACAATTATATAGTTCTAATAATAATATTGTGCTGTAGTCTGGACAAATTGGAGGAGGTTGGATTCAGAGCTCATGTGCAGTTCTTGTCTGCTAAGAAATGAAGTTGAATTCCTGGGATGGGATGCAATAACCATTCAGGCTTGGCATGAATAACTCAACCCTTCTTTCTGAGCAGGAGCAAGCCTCATGGGTGTGCCAGTGCAAGGAAGGCATGGTACAGAAGCTGGAGCAGGATTTCAAGCTTACTCTGCAGCAGCAGAGTTCTCTGGACCAGTGGGCAAGTTGGCTGGACAATGTTGTTACTCAAGTCCTGAAGCACCATGAGGGCAGTCCCAGCTTCCCCAAGGCAGCCAGGCAGTTCCTGTTGAAATGGTCTTTCTATAGGTACATTTCCTTTCTCATTTTGGAGATATTTCTGCCTGAGGCTTAGGGTATATCAGTAGCTCCTTGAAAAGCCAAGGCAAATTTCTTTACTCCCATGCAATTCAGGATGGGGCTAGGATGCTCCATCAACTCAATTCTTATAAAGTGCTTTGATACTCTTGGGCTAGAGGTAGAAACAGAGCACTGTCAGGCTCAAGAACTCACATCAGCTGTGATGCAAGTGTAAAACACAACCCAAATATTTTGTTTCCTGGCTGTTTTCCAGCTCCATGGTGATCCGTGACCTCACCCTGCGCAGTGCTGCCAGCTTTGGCTCCTTCCACCTCATTCGCCTGCTCTATGATGAATACATGTTTTATCTGGTAGAGCATCGTGTTGCCCAGGCAACGGGGGAGATGCCAATTGCCGTCATGGGAGAGGTGAGAATTGTTTATTCCCTAGAAACAGACCCAAATTTACCAGGGCTCAAAGAGACACAGTTGGTTCACAAACCACACCGTGTCCTCAACATGTTCTTATAACCAACTTTGCTGAATGATTTACTGACTTGTTTTGAGAGCCTGGCACAAGGCTTCAGCTCCTAGAGCATCTTTCATCCTGGCTGCCTAATACCTGAGCTGTGGAGGGGTTTGGGGCAATTGAGCATCAGCTGAGTTTTGAGGCCTGGAGGAGGGAGGAAAAGGATCTCCCCACCTCTCTCCATAACCTGTGGGTACCAACCTTGACTTTGGGGTTCCTGCCAGAGCAAACACAAGAAGTAAACCAAGCAAAGAAAGGTCCAAATGTAACTTTCCCTGCACCTTCAGCTCATTTCAGCTGTTTTCTTCCTTCCATGGAGCTCATGTGAGCTACACAGATCAGGTGCATGTGCTTTTTGCTTCCCCTTCCCCTCCTATTAGACCCATGCTGCTGCAGCTTCCCACTATTCCCAAAAGCCCTCTTTATTGATATTAAAGGCACATGAAAGGCCGAGAGTGGCTCCCTGGAAAAGCTACCTGTGTGAATCTTTCATCCTGCACGTTTTGCCTTGCCTTCATTAAACTCTTGCACTATTTCTATTCTCCAGGAGGGGGCTGAGTCTTCCCACCAAAAGAGAGTGAATCTCGCGTCCTTCCATTTCCATTGCTCGCCTTAGAGCTCCTGCGCTCCTCAGTTCCTTCTGCTGCCCCTCTTTGCAGGACTTTTCAGCGTTGTTGTTATAGCAGTTTAGAGTTTCAGAGGCAGACAACACATCTTCAGAACCACGTCCCCAGCTCTCGTTACACTTGGCACAATGGCCTTGCAAGCC
Source organism: Psittacus erithacus (assembly GCA_009867235.2). Classification (NCBI taxonomy): domain Eukaryota; kingdom Metazoa; phylum Chordata; class Aves; order Psittaciformes; family Psittacidae; genus Psittacus; species Psittacus erithacus. The sequence continues at coordinate 14,632 of WYDI02024848.1, read as the reverse complement.
AAAACACTCTCCTGACATGAATGTAAAGGCTTTACGGAGAGCTGTAGAGAGGTGAAGTGATGGTAGAGTCCCCGGAGAGGTGATGAGCTGGCATGGCTTGGGTGAGCAACTGGCCAACAGATGCAGAGGGCTGGGGAAAAGGCACCATCCTTTGGTCTGTGCCAGCACTTGGATGTGACCTGGGAGATGGAACAATTTCTTCCTTCATTCCAGAGCTCAGTCCTGCCCTGGATTGTTAGGGGGGGTTTGCCCAGAGGTTCAAATGGCAGCTACAGACGTTTCCCAGAACACGTGGTTGGTTTTGCTGCTCTTTACCATTGCTGCTGGTTGTGGCTTCTCCTGAGCGCTCAAGCTGCTTGTTAGAATCGCTTGGGAATAGGTGCTAACTTGCAGGACTGGTGCCTTGGATCTCCCACAAGCCTCACTTACCTTGTAACCTTTTTCTTTCAGTTTGGTGACCTCACATCCCTGTCCCCAGCACTGCTGGACAAAGGTACCTCTTGTCCCTCAGGGGAAGTCCTGCTGGGTCAGGGTTGAGTTGCTGTGGGAGGGGGAAGCTTGTGCAGGCTCTTCCACCCTGCTCTCGTGGGAAGAAGAACCTCTTCCCCTCTGAGTGCCACTCTCATGCTGAGCCCTGTCCTTTGCAGATGACATTAGTGACCTGGGCAACGAGGTGGACACGGACTCCCGGAGCAAGGGAGAGCCGCTGGTGAAGCGGGAACGCAGCGACCCTGGCTACTCACTGCAGGAGATCTGAAACGGGGACTCGGCTTTTCTCCAGCTGGGGGAAGACATCCGGAGCCAGGTTTGATGCTCACAAGCCTGAGTCTCCTGTATCTGCGTTATTAGTGCCTCTTAGTTTCTCTTTATGTTTACCTGTGTTTGAGGAGGGCTCCGGGGCGAGCCCAGGATGGAGCTGGTTTGGCCTCCTGCTTTCCTCCAGCATCGCTGTTGGCTGGAGGGTGATGGTCCAAAGTCTGCTACCGAGTGATGGAAGCCCCATGATCAGCAGTGGATCTGATGTGCCTGGCTGGGTGAGCCTGTCCTCTCCAGCCTGAGCCAGGCAGGCAAATGAGGCTTCGTCTTTCAGGGAAGGTGGTTTGGGTTTCTTCTCCACTTGTCAGACTTCACTGTGATACAAACTTGAACCAATCAGTGCCCAAGAAGAAAGAAAAATACCTGACCCTTCTCTTCCAGCCTTTCAAGACAAGTCCTGGCTCCGACTTTGTCAAATCATTTGTACCAGGGAGTGCAGGACAGTACATCCCTCTGGTACCCACCTGGGCAGAGGGCTCCAGGCTCCACATCCAATCTGGTCCCGGCGGAGTGGTGCACATGTGTGCTCTGGGACTGACACGTGCTCTGGGACAGGATTCCCAGCTGCTCCCATGTCTTCCCAGCTCAGCATTTCATTGCTGATCTGCAAATGTTCCTGGGCCACTGTCAGGCCAGCTCAAGATACCAAAGGACTAGGAAGCAGCAGCTGGTTGCAAAGCATGTCCATTGCCCCCTGTGCTCTGATGCCTATGGGCAATCCCCATCCTCCCCAGGGTACCCAGGCAGAAGGGAACTGTTCCCATGTCCTGGGCTTTGTCAGACTCCCACTGATGTCCTGCTAAGGTGTTGAAGGTGTGTGCAACTGCCTGTAAGGCTGCATGTGGATGGGGTGAGCGTGTGTGACTGCAGTGCCTTAGCCTGGGCTGGCAGGCCCATTTCCCCCTGTGCTGGCTGAGCCCATCCCATGGAGCAGCGAGGGGCTGGCACAGCCCCAGCTGTGCTCAGTACTCCACCAGCATTCCCCTGGGCTGTGTTGCTTCTGCAGCATCATGGTGGTGGCTCCCGTGGGGCTGAGCTGGGGGAGCTTCTGCCCCAGCAGGGTTTTATTCTCCCTTTCCATACCCTGTGAGGTCTGGGCTGATGGGGATTACACAGGGCAGAGGAAGGGGGTGGAATCTGCCATTAAGTCAAACAGCAAAAACAAAACCCTGGGGCAAATCTGTCTGTGAATAAAGGCTGTGTCATAAATAGCTTTTATTATTATTATTATTATTTCTAATGATGCAGTATTTGGTGTGAGCTTTTCCAGGGGTCTCGTGTACATCTGCGTATCAGAGTATATTCTATCCAAATATAATATTTACTCACTCCAAATGGTACTAAGGTAGCTGTGACACTTGAAAAAATAGTGCTAATGGAAAGTAAACAGAACGTGTGTTTAGTGGCCCATCTTTCCTTCTGAGTGTCCCTTGCTGTCGTCTGTCAGGGTGATGTTTGTCTGTAAATGTCTCATATCAAAGTAGCAGGAGACAGGTGAGAAAGCTGGATTTGTCTGTAAATAACCACAGTGAAAACTCCCTGGGTCAGAGGCTGCACTTTGGATCCTGCCGATAAGAGGGTCTAAAACACCAACTGAGCAACCAGGTCTCAAACTCCCCTGCTCCCACCCAGTGTGGCCTGAACCAGTGCTGGTGCATTGGCTCTTTGCAGCCGCTACCAACCAACCTCAGCCACTTTCTGCTTCCCATGGACAGGTAAAGGAGATGCTCTGGAGCTCTGCAGCACTGTGCAAGGAGTCTGGATAACACCTAAACCCCATCTGCACCAAATTCCCAGCTAAACCTGAATAGCAATAAACATAGATGCTCAGGCCTGTACAATAAATGTTGTGGTGCCATTTCTTCTTTAGTCATTGAAAGGAGGCGTCAGGGAGGTGATGCTGCCTTGCAGCGCTGAGGGGAGATGAAGGATCTGCCCAGTGTGGTCTGATCAAAGCAGTTCTGGCCATGGACTGATGGCTGCAGGAAGGAGGCCACCCTCTGCTTCCTACCACACATTCCTTATCACCCACCACCCAGTGCCACCACCTTCCAGTGGTTGTTCCCAGTTCCTGTGCCACCTCCTGCATCCCAGGACTGTCTCTTGCACTCACCATCACCACGACACAGAAAGCTGGGACATGACAGGGAAGTTTGAAGCAGTGCTGATGGGGGGTGACACCAATTGTGCCAGCCCCAGGGAAATCAGGGGCATGCAACATCCCAGAGGCAGTTTGGCATTGCCAGTCCCTGGAAGGATGAGCTTCAACCAGGACAGTGCAGCACAGCTGGGGGGTGCAGCAGCAGGAGCCCCACATGGCTGGGGCAAGGCATTGGGCAGGGGACCAGTCTGCCCCTGGGAGGGAGGGAAGGAGGGAAGGATGCTGCCAGGGATGCACCCATCAGTGTTTCCAGAGCTCAGGGTGGATGTGTGATGGGCAACCCCCTGCCTGCCCCAGCACCCTGCTTTGGTGCCCTCCCGCTGATCCCAGCATGGACTCAAGCAGAAGGATGAGCTTCATCCCAAACCTTCCCCATCTCGTACTGAATCATGAGATCATACAGCAGTTTGGATTGGGAGGGAGTTTCAGAGCTCATCCCTGCAATGAGCAGGGATATTTTCAGCTAGAAGAATCTTCAGCTGAAGCTATGGGCTGTCCCACCCTACAGCATCACCCCCTTCCAGGGCATCCTGAGCTTCACCTCTGGGGCTCTCCTGCTCCCTCCACTGGGATTGGGGGTATTTCTGCAAGGAAAAAGGACTTTGCCACCACTCTGGCAGCACCAAGAACCCAAACAATGCCCTGGACTGAATGAACCCTCCCTCCACCTCCCTGTGACTGTTACCCTCCCTGCAGAAGAAGGAGAAACTGAGACACAGAGAGAGCTGCCCCATGGCAGCTGTTCGCTGCCCCACTGGGTACCACAGGGTGCTGGTACTGGTACCAGTGCTGCTACTGGTGCCTCTGTGCTGCTCTGCTGCCTGGCCTGCCTCAGTAGTGGACACAAGGGCTGCCCCCAGGGCTCAGCTGGGGCTGCTTAACCAGCAGAGAGGTTTCACCTGGAGCCTGGTGGGTCCATAACCAATCACTGGGGCTCCCTTGGGGTGGCTGCTCTTATAAACCAGCAGCCTGGGTGCTCTGAGGGCTTTTTCTTCTTTTCTCTTCCCTTTTTTCTCCCTTTCAGGAGCCTTTGCTTGGAGGTGGGGAGGGTTTGGGGTCTCTGCTTGCAGATCTCTAGGATGTAGTGCCAGGACTTTCTACCCTTCCCAGTACTGCCAAGCAGGTAAGGGCACAGCCCCAGGCTGCCTCTGCTCTCCCATCCCTGGGCTGGTTGTGGTTGGGAAGCACCTTAGCATTCCTCTTCTCTTGTGTAATGTTTCAGACAAAGGATGATCTCATCGTATAGCTCTGGGGTAGCCTTAGGGCCTTGTTCCCAGCCCAGCTGCAGCACCCCAATCCCAGGACAAAGGAATTCCATCCCAACACAGCATCTTCTTCCACCACGGAGCTGCTCACTCGATCTCCTCAGGCAGGAGGACTTCTTTGAGAGCTTCAGTGGGTATGTGGCTGCTGGGATGTGTGTGGGGGCTGAGCCTTATGTTTATCCCCAAGGGAATACGTCCTTTGTCTGGAATGGGCTTAGGTTTGCTGTCTAGCACTGGTGCTCACAGGGTGCAGGCTGGCATTGCTTCGCTATAGCTGGAGCAAAGCTGACGGCTCTGTGTCTCTGCTGTCTGCACCATTGTGGCTGTGACTGGGCATTGTTGCACATCCCCAAGGCCACCAGCTCATACCTGTGTCCCTGCTGCTCTGCCAGGACCTTCTGCAGTGTGAGTGATACTTCAGGGGCCGATCTGTTGGACTGCAACCACTCCATCCCTGACCAGCAGCTGATCCAGAGGATCGTGTCCCAGGTGGAGTTCTACCTCTCTGATGAGAACCTGGCAAAGGATGCTTTCCTCCTGAAACACGTCCAGAAGAACAAGATGGGCTTTGTCAGCATCAAACTCCTGACGTCCTTCAAGAAGGTGGGCAGCTCCTAGTGCCATCCCGCTGTGGTGGGAAGTGGCCTCACACAGATGATGTCTGGGTGTCCCTGGTGGGGTGTATGGGGAGGTTCAGGCTCTGTGTCCTGGGGAAGTGCTGGTGGTGCAGGGCTAGGCTCTGCCCTTTCCCTTTGATGTGCTGCAGCAGTTCTGAAACCACCCTTGGGGCTGATTCACGTCTTCTGCCTATGGTTCCTCTGGGTTGCTTTGGGAAATACCATCCCTTAACCAAAACACTGCAGGGAAGTGCTGGTGCTGTGATATGTGGAGAGCCAAGAGGGTACTGGAGACCTTCTGCTGCAGGCCTGAAGATGCTCATGTGAATGGGGGACATTGTCTTGCTGTGAGTTCAAGATGATGGGGCTGAAGCCTGCCTGGATGGTGGGGTTGGGGGATTTTGACTCATGGGGATGCGATGTCCCCCTCTCTCCCATAGGTGAGGTACCTGACGCGTGACTGGCGGCTCACGCTCTATGCCCTGCAGTTCTCCAGGCTGCTGGAGGTGAATAAGGAGGGGACCAAAGTGAGGAGGAAGGTTCCCATCCCCGAGTCCCTCCTGACCATCCCTCCCAGCAAACTGCTGCTGGCCTGGGAGCTGCAGCCTCAGGAGCAGGATATGCCGCTGCTGCGCCAGAAGAACTTCCTTGACACCATCACAAGGATGTTCAGCCCCTTTGGAGCCATCGCCACCATCCGCATCCTGCGTCCGGGCCGCAAATTGCCCTCAGATGTGCGGAAATACACATCCCGCTTCCCGGAGCTGCTGAGCAAGTGCTGCGCGATGGTGGAGTACGAGAGCCTGGAGAGCGCCTGCAGAGCCTTTGAGGACCTCAGCAGCAGGAGCTGCCTGGGCAGGGAACGCATCAAAGTGGTCCGGCTCTGGATGAGGGACTCCAAGAAGAAACCTGGTGCTGAGAGGAAGGTGGAGGAGCTGGATGAGATGGGATGGAGGGTGCAGGCGGCAGCTTCCATGTTCCCCCATAGCCTCAGGGACTCGGGGCTCTGCAGCTATCCAGGGTCAGATGGTGCCAGAGTTCCACCACCCCTCCTCCAGAACAAGGAACCCTCAGCACCCGCCTCATTTAATGGGAACTTAAAGCTCAGCAACTTCGGCAACAGCATCACTGGGTCTCTCCTTGGCAGCAAAGTCTTCCCTCCACTTGACTTGGACACCAAGAGCTGCTCCGGCCCCTGCTGCAGCCCCGAGCGCCGCAGCGGATGGACCCCCTGGCACAGCAGCCCTGCTCCTGATGGCAAACCCTGTCCTGGCTCTGCCCCACCAGCCCAGGGGATGCTGAGTGACCGCCTCGGCCTACGGGATGCAGCGCTTTGCCTGCCCCCCGGCTCTGATGGCACCAAGGGCTTCTGGAGCGGCTCTGGCTTCTGGCGCTGAGGCTCCTTCACGTTTGGGTTTTGGGCTTTTTCTGTTCTTTTCTTTTCCTCCTCCTCTCGAGCAGACTGCAGAGGTGAGGCCGCTTCCCAAAGGCACTGTCCCAGCCTCGGTTGTGGAGCTCCCATGGGAAATGGGCAATAAAGAGGGAGGAATTCTCCAGGCACTTCCTGGCTGCTGCAGTGATTTTTTTGTCCCTTCTTTCTTTGCCCCTTCTTGGCCTTGGGGCTGCCCAAGGTGCAGATGGAGAAGGGTGGGAGGGTCTGTGCCTGGGCTGCAGCTCCCCCCCTTGCATTCTTGGGGTGCTGTGGGGTTCTGTTGCTGTGCAGGGAGCTGGAGCTGTTCAGGATGAGGCCTTGCAGCCTGTCCTGTTGTGAGTGTCCATCCCCACCCTGGCCCCAAAGTCCTTTTTGCAGGGTCTTGGTGCTGCCTTCAGCATGGAGCTGGGTCCATGAGCCCTCCACGAACCCAAACTTGCTGGCTCCAGGGAGGCTCTTGGGGTATGGCCAGAGCATGAGGAGCCCCAGCATTGTCCTGGGAGGCACCAAACAACCAACCTGTGCCAGGAGCTGCCCTTCCCCATAGCCCTGTCCCCACCAGCAACTCTGGCACATGGCACCTTCCACACCTCCAGCATCCCTGACCTCATGGGTCTGCTGCAGGTACCTCTGGGTATGGAGAACAGCCTTGGCCCAAGTGTGGCAGCAGTGGCTGTTGGTGATACTTGGATGGAGCAGTGTGCCAGCCCTGCATCCCAGGAGGAGTATCCCCATCCTGCTGTAGCTGACCTCAAGTATCCAGTGAGTTCATGGTTCCTCCTGTGGGTACCTACAGCTTGAGCTCTTTGCAGGGCCTTGGGTGACCTGCTGTAGTGGAAGGTGTCCCTGCCTGTGGCAGGGGTTGGAACTGGAGGAGCTTTAAGGTCCCTTCAACCCAAACCACTCTCTGGTCCTGTTGTAGAAGTTTGGGTGCTGGTTAGAAAAGGAGAAACCAAAGCCATTGTGGAGGATGCTGGCTTTGAAGCTGGTACATCCTGGGGACCCACAGGAGCTCTGAAGGGTGGGTGCTCCTGAGCATGCTGCTGCTGGCTGTGATGTCAGTGCCTTGCCCTCACCTCCTTCCTGTCTTCAGAATGGTTTGAAGCAGTGTTGGTGGCATCTCTCTTTTCACCCCTGGTCACAGCTTGGTGTCTACCACAACCAGATACCATAGAGCATGGCCAGGACATGGTGTGCTCCTGCAGTGTGCACACTGCAGTGTGCAGTGTGAACAGGGTGTCCTCTGCGTTGTAGCAGCAGGAGGTGGATGGGGACCAGCCCCAAGCAATGCCATGGATCTGTTAATGGGCAGAGGGAGGACCAGTGCTGTGGAGACAAATGCAATGTGCACAGAGAAGTCTGAGGCAGCATCACTTGGGGCCAGAATGGGGCTGCCTGGTGGCAGATTGGGTCTCTTGTCACTTGAAGGGGAAGTCTTGGCCTTGAGGACAATTCTCTCCTGCACCAAACTCCAATTAGCAGAGCCACTCATCCTCCTGCCAGGCTCCTGTGCTGGAAGCACAAATCACAGTCCCCATGATTATAGACACAGTCAATTGCTAATTGTGGGCAATTTGCAGCAGGGAATGTGCCTGGCTCTGGGATGTGTGTGTATTTACAGTGCTGGATACAGCAATACAGTCATTATGTGGTATTAATAACATGGCCTGCTTTATAAATAAAAGGGAATCTCTCTCTGGCTCTGCTGCTTTGCAGCATGGCTTGAGGCATGGAGCTCTTGGCCTGCTGATAGCAGGAATGTTGGGGACAATCCTGGTTCCTCCTGACTCCTTCAGTGGGGTAAATGGAGTCAAGGACCATGTGCAGGGTGGGTAAATGGCATCAGGGGTTGATGTGGGATGAGCTGGGCTGGCTGTGGAAGTGCCCAACCTCCCAGCTCCTCACCTGAGCCCTTCCTTGGATTGTTACCTCCTCGCCTCACCTGCAAGTGATGCTGATCCCTTGGAAAAGCCATCCAAGGCAGCTCCTCATGTGAAACTCCTCTGCTGTGTCCCATTCCTCTTCCGAAAGCCCTGGGACCTGTGGGAGGATGTGCCAGACCTCCAGGAACAGCACCACGTGCATCGCTCTCACCTCCATACATCCCAAGAAAACCATCCCCAGCCTTTTTATGACACTGGTGTTTCCTTCCTTGTCTGGGCAGCATCTGAATAGGTAAAGCTGATGATGGTCCTTGAGCACGTGGGCGCTCGCACTCTGCTGAAGGTGTTGGGGGCTTCCAGCATCCCGGTTTTCTGCTGTAGTTACAAGTAAATGAGGGTCGTGACCTGCTGCAGAGGGAAGCCCCAGCCGTGCTCAGAAGCTGCTCGCTTCCATGCTAATGAGGCCTCTCCAGTAGGAAAGATGTGTCAGTGATGGATGATGCTGTGCTCCCAACCTCCCTTGCTAGCTGCTGCAGAGCAGCCTCGCCTCCCGCATCCCAGCTAGCCTTGGTCACAGAGGGAACCTGGACCTGGGTCCTTCTGAGGATGCAGTCACAGAGGATCCCTTCCCACCATCAGTAGGCAATTTGGGGTGTTTTTTCCATAAGGAATTCTTTGCCAGCCCTCTGGCAGGGATCAGCACATGAGCACTATTGCTTCTACACTTTGTCATGATTTGCCTTTTTCTGTATTGCCTCTTTCAAGTAGACCAGCCTTGGAACAGCTTTTACTTTCCCAAAACCAAGGCTTTATTTCATCTTCCCATCTAATTCACCTACGCACAGGATCCCAGGATATTAGTTAAGGCTTAGTTGGAAGAGTTCCATGTGGCTGTATTTTCTCCCTAGCTTTCGTAGCCCAACATCAAACAGGCCATTAACTCAAGCACTGAACCTAATGAGAAGAATTGGCCTGATTTTGTAAGAATGATTCCATTTTGATTCAGTGTGATTATCCCTGGGCACAGGCAGCTCTCCACCAATTCCAATTACTAAATCTTGTGAGGTCCTGCTGCTGCCACACCTCTCTACATGTTTTACAGGTATATTAAACCCTCTCTGATTGATTTCTTTATATGTACCATCTGTTCTCAGGATCAGCAGAATATGGATGCTCTATAGATGCTCACTGGAAATGTACCTGAGCTGGCAAAGAGACAAGGCACTACTTACATCCAAGTTGCTTCCCCACCTCACGTGCTCTTTAATGCCTGCAGTGTTATTCCATTGGCCTTCGTAGTCTCATTTGGATTTCTCCTCCCAGCCCTGCTTTTGTAGTTCTGATTCAGTACCTTGTATTGTCTGCCCAGCCTTGTGTGGCTCAGCTTTAGATGTCTCTTTCTCTGCTTCGATCTGTAATTTCCCTCATTATTCCCCATGGAGGGAGGTCTCTTGCTCTGCATTATGGTGTTCCCTTGAGGGTGAGGTTCTACAAGTCATGTGGAATCAAGTCTTTATCTCTAATCTCGTGTCCATTATGAGCACTTTCTTTCTAGGAGCGTGGTGTTCTCACATCCTTGGTGTTCATCACCTCATCTCCTACTAAGCATATTTCATGGGCCAATTTAGGGAATCGATTCATTTTGCCATTCATTCATGAGCAGACCTTGATAGAAAATCTATCTTGTGAGCCTTGGTGATGCTGAACCCGCTTTCACCCAGAGGCAAAACCCTCCTTTGACTCCTTCCTACTCAGCAGCTGCATTCTCGGGGACCTTGCCTTGCAGCAGAGGTCCAGGCAGCATCTCTGTGTACTTGTGTTGCTTTCAGATGCTGCTTGTTTCTGATGATGAGCGATGGTCTCTTTTGAGTCTGTGGATAATGTCAAGACTACGCTGGTGCTTAAAAGTAAGGTGAATGCATGTGCACGGGAATACATGGCAGAAAGCTGGGTGAAGACATGGAGAAGGGAGCAGAAACAGGGATGGATGAACCTCCTGGAGCAAGCACAGGCCAGCCTGGAAGCCTGCCTGGAAGCAGGAGCAGGGCAGGCCAATGCAGGGAGGCAGCAGCTGGGTAGGGAGATATTTTCTCTGTGTTCCCTTTGCCTTTCCCAGTGTTATAAATTCAGGTCCTGCCTGGACCCGGAGACTGTCTGGAGGCCAGAGGGCACTGCGGCTGCCAGCAGACGTGAGGGGAAGCGGGGCGAGATGGATCCTCCGTGGTGAGCCAGGCACTGAAGAGGGCTCTGGAAGGTCAGACAAGCCCCAGGCTGGGGTCCCACCATGTGCTCACCCTTAATGCAGGGAGGGGCAGCAAGCAGAGGGCTCAAGGCTGCACAGAGAAGTGTTTGCCTCGCTAATTGAATGAGCCTCCAGCTTAATGCATGGCAAATCCTGACATAACTGAAATAAACCATATCCAAGTGGAACTTCTTCCCAATTACAGTTCATTAGTGAGCATTGAGCCGCTGGCCTGACCGCAATCAATACTCAGCTGGGGGAGAAGCAATTTGCATCCCTCCCTGGGGACCTCAGGTATGACATCCCATACAAGAATGGCTGGAGCAGAACCTACCTCCAGAGTAGGGTCCCCCATGGGTCCCATCTGGCCTTGGACCCCTGTATATGGTGCAGGGATGAGGACATGGTCCTCCTTCCCTCACCTTGCCCCTCTATGGTGCAAGAACACATCCGCTGTTGGGGTCTTGGTGTGATTTGAGGTGGGTTGGCCATAGGGGACAGGAGCTCCTGACAGCTCCCCACATTCCCTCTTTTTGGAGGAGCTGTTGCAGAACCATAGAACGGTTTGGGTTGGAAGGGACCTTCAAAGCTCATCCAGTCCAACCCCCAACATCTTCAACTGGGTCAGGTTGCCTGAGGAGCTGGTGCCAGGCGCTGCCCACCCAGGTTTTTGTCATCCTTTATCCACCGCCATCCTGGAGAGCCCTGGGAAGGCTTCTGGCCATTCTCCCTTGCCATGGCCACTGAGTGAGAAGGATGCAGTGGGGCCATTGTCTCCAGTGGCTGGGACATGGACTTCTCCTCTACCCGGGTTATTTGGGGACTTTGGAGATCAGAGATGGGGCCAGAGGGCTCAATGCTGCTCTGGCCAGGAGCTACATTTTGCCAGTGAGCAGGGAAGTGTCTCCTTCTTGGAAAGCCAAGGTCAGCCTATGCAGCACAGCATGCCAAGGGGGGCTTGTGGACATGTAACTGTGGCCTGCTCCTCCACAAGCACTGTCTCTGCAGACCAAGAGTCACTGCAACCTGTGATGGCCTGGCTGCCCCTGGGTAGTGCTGGATCCAACTGAGGGCATTGAGCCAGCTGGGTCTACAAATGCTCCCATTAAATTCATGGACAAAGTCCTTAAGAAGTGGTGGTATCTTCACTAAAGAGGAGGCTTCAGGCCTGGATTAGGTGGCTTTTGGCAACAGACATCTTGGCCAGTCATGAGATAAGTCTTGGGCAACACGGTTCGTGAGGTGTCTGTGTCCATGGCAGGGGGTTGGAACTGGATGAGCTCTAAGGTCCTTTCGAACTCAAACCATTCTGTGGCTCTATAAGTAGGTACCTGGCCTGCATCACATAGGAGGTCTGACTAGATGACCTGCTTGTCCCTTCTAGCATCTCCACTACCAACATATAGGAGTAGTCTTGACACTGTGAGGAGCAATGGGATAGACTACCATCTCAGACCTTCTCCTGTTGTTGTCTGCAGGCACTGAGGGCTTTGCCCTGCTGTTCCTATTGCATTTGAGCTCAGTGTGTGTTTGCAGACCAAGCACTACACAGAAGATTTTGCTTAGCCATTTCCAAGTTTTATGCTTGACTTTGATCAAATGTGGCACCCGGGATAGCTCTTGAACGTGTCCCCAGTGACTCCTCTCGTTCATTTGGTTGTCTGTTCCTCCACCAAATGGCACAGATTAGGGATGCAGCCCGTGCTGCCAGATGCAATTGTCCTCTTTGGACTTTCTGGCACAGGCTTGTTTCTTTTCAGACTTTAGCATACAAAATGTTCACTGCCAAATTACAGCTCCAAGGTAAGTGCTGTGCCAAGAACAATGCCTCAACCCCATTTAAGAACAGCTCATTAGAGGTGGAAGTTTTGGACATGAGGTGTATTTCATCTCAGGAACGTACCCGCCTGGCCCAGGTACAGGTCTATGGAACAGAAGTGTTCTGTGCTGCCTCTCAAGATGCTCATCTACCAAAGCCTCTGAAATGGGTTCATTTTGGTGGTGAATGACTCCAGAATGATACTTCTCCTTGATTAGATCAGCCCAAAGCACTGCAAGTCCTCCCTGGGTGCTACTGAAGAGACCAGTGCTGGGTTTAGCCAAGTTTCTTGAAGGAACAAGTTACCAAGAAATGTGGAAATCCTTCAGACTGGGGCTATACTCCCACCTTTAATAAATAAATACATTAGAAGCTTCTTTAAGGCAAATGCTTTAATCTGACTTTTCCTCAAGCATGGAGAGGGGAAACCACTTGGAAAGATTCTTTCTGAAATGAAGCAGTAGTGTAGGGGAGCACCTTGAGGTGGGACAGGGTCTCATTTATCATAAATCATGGAATGGTTTGGGTTGGAAAGGACCTTGAGATCATCCAGTTCCAACCCCCTGCCATGGGCAGGGGTGCCTCACACTAGACTATGTCACCCAAGCCCCATCCAACCTGGCCTTGAACGCTGCCAGGTTGGGTGCCATGAACAGTGTTCATGGAGCATTCACCACTCTTTGGGTAGCCTGTTCCAGCCTCACAGCACCCATTTACACATGGATAAGCTCTGGGAGCACAGGGAGGTGCTTCTTAACGTTTGAGGTGGGTTTGAAGGTGCACATGTGAAATGTGCCGGCTCTTAAAGTGCGGGCTCAGCACGGAGCCATGGAACACGACTGAAAGAATGGCCACCCTCCACTTGTCAGCTCCGCATTATGATCTGGGCAGCAGCTGCAGATGCCATCAGCAATTTGCTTTCCAGAGGGAAAGTGCTCAGCGCTTCCAAACGTCACATCCACGTTAAAGTGTCTAGAGGCAGACGCCCAAACTGGAAAGCATCCTCGCCCAAGCTCAAGCAGGTTAGAGCATGTGGCCAAACATGCTGCAGCCAGGAGCTGTCAGCAGCAAGACACAGAAGCTTGCAGACATCTATGGGAAAACCCTCAAGGATGTTCTGGGAACAGAGAGAGGGGCTGGAAGGGACTTGGAAATCCCACGGAGATCCAGCCTGTCTTGTGTTCCCCTTTAAAAGCCATCCCACTTCCATGTAACATTTGTACTACTTGTTTGCAGAACAGCTCAATAGACAAATGACTGCAGATTAAAAGATGAATACATTAGTTTTCTTTTGGCCTTGATCTAAATCTTGTATTTCCCTGGTATGCTTTCAACTGAGGTGTTTTATACAACAGCTTTCCTTCACTCTGCTGCTGCAATACTACTAACTGGTAACTGGAGCTATTTGATGGCATTTACATGTTATTTTGAAAGAGAAAAACATCCCCAAAACACCACATTTTAAAAGCACAAATGCAGCAGAAACTTAAGGAAACCATTTCCTTAAAATACACTGAAAAGACCCCGAAAATACCCCATGGTTTTGGAAGAATCCTTTCTCCCGGGAACGTTAACTCTTGGAAAGGATGTGAGGCTGAATTCTAACATCCTGACAAGCTCTAATTGCAGCGAGGTCTGTAACCATGCACTGACTGCCCATGGCAGGAGCAGCTCCTCAGCACACACTGAGAGCTGCCTGGGAACATGTGCCAAGCGGGTGGAATGCGTTTCCCTGCCAAGCCCACCTCATCCCTGTGTGTGGGATGGTTGCTTCTCCTGATTCGGTTGGCATTTGGGTTTCATCCCCATCAGTTGCTGTGTGGGTCTGCATGGAGCACCTGCCCTGATGAAGATGAGCTCCTACAGTCTCTATTGACACCATCACGTCTGATTTCCCTGGTAACGTCTGTACATCCTCTGACATGATCTGCTGTAACCATAGAGACACAGCAACACTTTGCCATGGTTGGGTTTGGGTTTTTTTCCCCTCTCAGATGCTGTCAGCCTCCTCGGGTATGTGATGACTCGGGCTGTTCCCTGAGCTCAACGTTTAAAGCAAATACAACTGAAAGGTTATCTTTGCTCTGAACACCCCACTGCTGGGAGGCAAAGGTCTCTGCTCACCGAGGCCACCTCTTCCCATTTAATGAGAAGCCAGCAATGAACTTCTGCCCCCAGGCATTGCTTTGATGCAGCCCAGTAGTTTCTCTGCTTCTGGGAAGCCAGAGACAGCCTCAGGGCAGGATGGAAAAGGGGAAAAGCTGGAGAGGGGCTTTGGACAAGGGCCTGTAGGGACAGGCCAAGGGGAATGGCTTTGAGGTGCCAGAGAGGAGACTGAGATGAGCTCTTAGGCAGAAGCTCTTCCCTGGGAGGGTGCTGAGGCGCTGGCACAGGGTG
>WYDI02024847.1:0-19753 GCA_009867235.2 Psittacus erithacus | reverse complement strand
TCCAGACCATTAGCACCCTCCCTTGAGAGTCCCTGCGAGCACTGCAGAGCAGACGCCGAGCTTGCCGCAAGTGACCTTGATCCACTGAAGGAGCCGGTGATCAAAGCAGGATTATGTGTGCTGAACATTTCAGGTTCATCTCCAAAGGCTCATTTACACTTCTCTGTATATACCAGAGAAGGCACTTGCTACACTCTTGGACTCAGAGGTAGGAGCTCAGGCTTCACCAGAGGATGAGCAGACCAAAAACTAGCGGGTTTAATGGTGACTCTCATCATGACAGTTCTGGCTTCACTTAAGCAGAAACTGACCTTCACTCTCTAATTTCTCAGCTAGTCAGTTGTTCTGGTAAGGTTCACAACACTTCTCCCCCAGAAATGCCCTAAAATGTAGGCATCTGGTTAATGTCGGAAATTCTGAGGTCACTTCCAACAGCCTCTGACTGTGGTACTGACCATAACTGTGCCCCTCAGATCTTCCTTATCGCCAATGAAGGTGCTGTCCAGACGGTCAAGTGGGTCCATGGCAAAGCTCACCTTGCACTGAAGCAGACCCAGACAGGCACACATACATACATACAGCACTTCATTAAACACACTCAGATTCAGGGGCATTTCCAACTGGGATTTCGGGATGGGACCCAGACTGGTGCGCTCACTGTAAGCTGGAATGAGGGACTTCAGCCACCATGCGATATACTGATGGAGTGAGAAGAGGCCTGAGGGCCACCCTCACCAGCAAGTTTGTGATTTGTGGAAAATCATGACCTGAAATTGCAAGTAGAGTGAGAGAAACTCCCAATTGTAGCCCTGCGCTGCACAAAGCCAGGCTGCAGCCTGCCCTCACGCGGCCATGTGGAAGATGCACCTTTGCTAGTGGAAACCGCTCAGTACAGGAAATAGGTGTGAAAAGAAGACGTGTTCCAATAGCACTGACGGGTAGCAAATGATTTCCTAACAAATCAATGACTTTGCTGGACAACGTGAGATTGTTGAGACTCTTGAGCACTCACTGTAGTCACTCAGTGTGGACTGTTAGTAGCATTTACACAGGTTAGCAGCGTATACTCCATTCTTGGAACCAGCCCCTTTGTAAGGAAAACAATGCAAGCAAGATGCTTTAAGCATTACCTATTTCCAACGAGAAGCTGCTTAAAATGGGCTTTTCCATCAGACGCAGGTGGCTACACCACCAGGTCACTTGGAAAGCTTTCTGGCTTCACAAGTTCCTACCAGAGCTGTCACAGGTTTCAAAGAGACCCAGTGGCAGCAGCCCAGCTGCCCTATGTTAAAAACACAAACCTGAACTCTCCAGCCTGGTTCCAAATACGTTAAGCAAGACAGCAAGCAGCAATGTACAGGATGGAGTCTTCATTACAAAGTACGATCTGTCAGCTGGATGAGGGTTTTGTGGTGGAAGCACAGGAGAAGTCAGAATCAACTCAAGCGAAAGGCTCCAGCAGAAGTGCCATCAACGCGCGGCTCCTGCAATATCGCTGCTGTGATTCCAGCTAAAGCTCAGGAGGGAACAGCAGAGCCTGGCAATGGACATAGATGGGAAAGCAACAGATCCAGAGAGGCAGCAAAGAGAATCAGACCCAGGAAACAGCTTAGGGAACTGGCAAGAGGAGATAGGCTGGACTTGTGGGTGCCTGTCTGCTCAAGAAGCTGCAGACATGGGTCAGGCACCTGCTGGTGGCATCGCTTGGCTCCAGCACAGTGTGTTCAAAGGGGTTGTGTAGATCCCTCCACTCTCAGAAGATGGAAGAGAATCTTTGTCTGCAATAACGGCAACAAAGGTGGCTTCAGTGAAAATAAATTCCTCACCAAAGAATTTGTAGATGAATGAAATTGTTACTTCCTGAAATGACCTTATATTTGGAAATAATCCAAATGCTGAAGAGAAAAAAGAAGTGCAGCTCCATCTGGCTTGAAGAACGCTTTTATTGTTGTTTTTGTATAACATCAGTGCACGGATGTTAGAATATAATCCAAGTCCAGAAGCATGTGACTTCAGATTACATAGATATGATTTTTATGCTGTCTTTGCTGCAAAGCATTGACTACTGCATGAGCGAATTAAGCTTTGCAGGAAAAGAACACTTGCTCAGAGACAAGCCCATGGAATGCATCCTTCTTATGGAGCTATTTAGAAACAGCCTCTCCACCAACAAACAGTGGCAAGGCAAATTAGCATCAAACAAGGCAAACACTCTTTAAAAGCTGGTGACCTCGGCCTTGAAACCGACAGTCAACAGTGATTACACAGGACCTTATGAAAGGGGAGGGAGTAGAGAAAATGAGCTGCAGATCATGTTTCAGAGAGATTCACTTGGCTGCCTCAGAATGAGAAGAAAGTGGAGCTTCTGTGGCTCACCCTAATGGAAGTCTAAATATAGACAGTGGACAAAGTTCCAGCTGACCCCATTCACCTTTATAAAAGGGAAATGGAGGGTAAGGAGGAGAGAGAAGGAGAAAGAGGGGGAAAAAACCAAACACAACCCCCCAAAAACCAGCAACAACAACAAACCCCCTGAAACTGGCTCCAGAAAACCATTACAGCCAGATATCAGAGGTACAGTCCCCACCAGGGTAACGAATCTCATGAGCCAGGGCAGGCCCATCAGGTTCCTTCCCAAAATCCACTAGGAAGTTTTTATTCACTTGCAATCCACCTTTTCCGTTATCCACATCAATCTGCAGCATAACAGAGCCTTCCCTGAAAAAGGGACAAGAAAACAGGTATTGGGAAAAAGTTTCCTTTTTGTTGCTCTTCCACATTTGGGCAAGATTTGTCTCTGTTTAACACAAACCAGAAGGAACCCCTGATACAAAATGGGACTTTTGAGACCACTTAGCAGATCTCAAAAGTGAGTTACACCACCTCAGTGAGACTGCAGCCTCAAATTAGCAATGAATGATTGCAAATAAAGAGCTGTTGTTACTTATAAAGTAATAGGCAACTGCACTATGCCCTCCTGTGGCCATCTGGCACATCATCTTCTCCTTTCCTTAGCTCAAAGGAACAGAAAGCTGCGCTGATACACTCAAAGGCAGTTTGGAAGCACTACGGATTCCAGGGGCTAGGTCATGTTCACTGGTTTCTTCCCATTCTCATCTACCTCCATACAGATCCCGATTTCAACAAACTGTGTGTGCACACCCCAACTTTTGTGTGCCTGTTGAGCAGGGGTGGATTCTGATGAGTGGGTAACCCATCTAGCCTGGTAGGCTGGGGATAAAGGGACTAGGTTCAGTCTCCCTGGGTGGGAACTCTGCTGTGTGCACCAGCTGGTATGTGCATAGCACTATTTGAGGAAGAAATCTTGAACATGGGCTTCTGCAGTCATCCCTGTTTACCAAAGTTCTCTTACTTGACAAGATCTGGGTAGAATTGCTTGTCCCATCCACTGTAGAGAGAGTTGGTGACATATAATCTCTTCCCATCCAAACTAAGCTGAATCATTTGAGGTCCACCTCGCACCCTCTTCCCCTAAAATCATAATAGAGAACAAGGTGCCTAGAACAAGGCTGCCACGAACATTGAACAAAAGAAATGGAACAGCAAGGAGAAACAAAAGAACACAGCAGTTCTGCTCCTGGTAGAACCATCCAGAGCTCCAAAATCCTCCACATAGCAGCACCAATCTCCCTACTTTAGAGAGAGAACAGTTTTTATTGTGAGTCTTACTCCTTACTAACAGGGAGCCTTGAAGCCATTTCAGAAGAATTCCACTTAATTCACAGGACTAGTAATGTAAGAAAGTAAGGGCTGAAGGGTTCAGGTCATTGTACTTGGGTGGAAGCGTCAAAACTTAAGCAAAGGGTGAGTGGCATAACACAGCTGCAAATGAGAATGTCTCTGCTGCAGCTAGGGCACAATCTGCACTAGGAAGAAAAGGAGTATGTGGATCTTCCTAAAACTGCCTTCAGTGGCCAACAGATCTTAGTAGTCATGTCCATGTTCAGTTCTTGCATATCCTGAGACTTTCCACAGGTAGCTGCCCTGACAGTAATAATATTAATGCACGTTGATAATGACCAGAGACAATAAATGCTCTTTCCTTTTCTATCATGATGCCAGGTGCCATCAAATTCTTTGTACACATACAGACACACACTCCCCAACTCTGCAGAATGAGCTGGGTTAGTGCTCCAGCCATCATGTACTGGGGGATTCCCAGCAGCAGTGATGGCAATGTGATGAATGCACACTGCATTAGCTGTAAATTAGCTACCTAACAACAGCAGGGAAGATGCAATTACACAGGCTTCAGAAGAGTCAAACAGCTTGTCCAATTCCACCAGGGACCCAGAACACTTACCACAATTCACTAGCTCCAGCCCCTGCTGAGATGTGGTACCTGCCCAGGCCCAGGCTGGAAGCCAAGCTACAAACTAGCTCTGATACAGCTCTGTATGTTGCATGTTTGACTGTGAGGTAGGGATATGTTAAAATGGATCACAATTAGCAGAGCATTGACAGTGTGCATATGAGGAAAACTTACTTTGATCACAAATGGTTCCGGCTGACACTGCAATTCCTTGTCTTCCACTACAGTTACAGGCCCCCCTTTTGTGATGCTGCCTCCCAGAAACACCTGTAACCAAGAGAATGGGTGAGAACAGGCATTGGCTGTCAACACAAAAGACAATTCTCAAGCAAAAGTAAATTGTCATTTTCTCCTTTTAAAAAAGAAGGAAACAAGCAGACTGGACTATCCTTGTACGTGGCAGCTTTGCTGCTGCTGCCTCACCTGCCCCACCAGCTTGGGCTTGCGGGTGTTGGAGATGTCGTACTGGCGGATGTCTCCATGCAGCCAGTTGCTGAAATACAGGAACCTGTCATCCAGCGAGATGAGGATGTCAGTAATAAGACCTTCAAGAAAATATTCAGTAGCAAAGTCAGGAAATGGAGGGGCCCAGCAACAAACAAGACCACGAGTCTATTAACTTTCCAAATCCTAGTCACAGTAGCCTCAGAAAAATCAGTTAAGATACGGTTTGAACAAACACAATCATCCTTGGACACCCAGTGCCTACTCAAGGGAGGTTCAGGCTCTACAGCATTCCCAGGACCACTCCTGAACACTGTGAGCTCATGCTGAAAGAGCCAAACTCCAAGTGATTTTCTGACCTCAGGCACCAAGTGGTGTGGGAACAGATGGGTCTGATGATCTCCTACTTGATGGCTCATAAGCAAGGCTAATTTGGTGACACCAGAAGTGTTACACAAAGAACCCAAACAGAAATTCAGTATTTTGCAAGGAAGTGTGCCATTTACAGATGAGATTTTGCAGAAAGCTCCATTGAACCAGGGAACTGAAGAGGGCACCACCACATCTCTTCTCCAAACACACTCACCAGGCATGTCAGGGAGAAGCCATCCCTGCACCTTCTTGCTGGGGACTTCAATCACCTTCTCTGCTGCCCAGTCTCCTTTCTGCACAAAGCCCAGGAGAGAACACAGCATTATTAGTGCCTTGATGTTAGCCAAGAGAGCTCAGTTATGCAGGATAGAGGGAGGAGAAGCAAATAGTGCTGTTTATTTAACAGGTCCTCTACAGAGGTGGTATGCACACTGCTAGTAAGTGTTACCAAGGGGTGGATGGTAACTATTACTGCCAATAAAAATGTTATGATTATACTATGCAACAACATCTCAAACAGATTGCTGTAACAGGAACAGAACTAAAGACCCCTAATCTCCTGCAGCTTGGTGTCCCGCCATCTCCAGCTCACCCCCTACTCCCCTGCCCATAAGCCCACCACTTTCCTCCCCCTTCTCCATCTTCCAAATACTGGCTGAGCAGCAGGCAGCACACACTGACACTGGTGACAAGTTTCACAGGTTCTGATTAGTTCTCCAACTGATGCACGTTTATTGAGCAGCTTGCAGGCCAGAAAGCAAGCTGTTGAGCTAATGTTGTAGCCCTTTCCTCAGTGCAGGTGTTCATCAGACTGTTTTCAAGTGATCACTAATGTTCTTATCAGCCAGACTTCCCCTCCTCGCTACTTTCATCGGTCATTCATGGTGATTAAATTGATCAAGAAGTTATTGTGAAGGGTGGGAATACCGGAGGTGGGACTGACAGACCAGCACCATGACCTCTTCAGCTTTGCTGCCTTTCAGGATCAGGCTGCTGAAAATCTGCATTCTGGCCATAGAAGAGGTACTCAGAATGCAACTGCTAAAGGTGAGGGACTATCCAGTAGCTTCAGAAAGCTACAGCACTGGCTTCTATGCACAGTCATGAGGTTTGCTCTCTGACACAATCATAGAATCATGCAACGGTTTAGGTTGGAAGGCACCTTAAAGCTCCTCCAGTTCCAAGCCCCTGCCATGGGCAGGGACACCTTCCACTAGAGCAGGTTGCTCCAAGCCCCGTCCAACCTGGCCTTGAACACTGTCAGGGATGGGGCAGCCACAGCTCCTCTGGGCACCCTGTGCCAGTGTGTCACTGCTATAGCTTGGCTAGAATTAGGCTGGAATTCAGAGCCATAATATCTTTAATCCAAATTCTACTATTTCCTAAGTGACTGGAAGCTTCCTGAAACAACAGCCTCTGTGTTTGCCATGGCTTTCGTTGCTTACCTCTGTCTTGTAGAACCGATGCACTGCACCGCTCAGAGCACATCCCACAAACCCTTCTGCAGCATCCGGATTGTGGAGGAATCGGACCTCCAAAGGTATGGAACCCTTCCCTAAGTCAATTGCCTGAATGTAGGTGTGAGTGCTCCAGTCCCACACGTTAATGTGGCTACCGTAATGCCCTAATGGATCAGGTCAGACCAAAAAAAAGCACAGAATATATTATTTTATCAAAGAATCATTTTCACTTTTGAGAACTTAAACAAATGCCCCCTCACCTTTCTCTATATCAGCTGGGTTAAACCCATCTGCCAAGGCTTTTGGGGCTCCCCATTCAGTGCTCATCAGGACATTGTGCCGTGGTTGGTACCAGAAGTCGTAACCCAGGGGAGGCACCTTCTCCCCATTCTCCCAATTTCCTTTCATTTCAAAGGTCTCTCCATCCAGCAATATAAAGCTACCTGATGAAAACACCAGATACATTTGTTTGAGGACATTCACACAAGTTCACAGCTTTAAACTTCTTTTTTTAAGCTTCAGTTTGCTCTATTTGTGCTTATAATAACAATAATAAATCTGCCAGGCCTTCTAGGGTTCATTTCAATTAAGGGATAACTTAAGAGAAGATCCTGGAGGAGTCACCCGTGGTTTTCTTTGCTTGCCATCAGTATCCTTGAATTACAAAAACAAAATGCATCTATTCAAGGACATGTCTGACCACAATCCAGAAGAGAAAAACCCTGTGAAAAGGAGCAGGGTTTCAGCACTTAACCACCTGAGGTATAATTTTTCTAATAGCTAATATTTCTCTTAGATGTCGGGTGGTTTACACCTGCATAGATACCAGAATTTATATGCAAGAAGCCCTCAAAAGTTTTAAACAAGAAACGCAACTTCAAATAGCCTGAAAGGCTTAATTTTCATTAGACAGAGACAAAGAGGATTTAGGTTGGCAACAGCATCTCTCCTACCCAAGCCACAATACTGAGCTGATGCAGATTGTTTTCCAAAGCAATTCTTCCCTGCTCCGTGCTGAAGGGACCCAAGTGAAATGTTAATGGGTTTCCTGCTCACACTATAACCACTAGAGTTGGTCTTCTTTAGTAATATATGCAAACGCCTGGGGCATGGAAGCTGAACTCATCAACAGCCCCATTGATATTCCTCCACATCAGGTCTGAAGTGCAGAGCAGTGACCATTCAGCTTACCTGGGGAGTGACGGTTTTATTCCAGCATTAACCATTCCAGCAGCTGTTTGCTGATGTGCACAAGGGAACTGTAAGCTCTGAAAAACTCTAGCCTTGCAGCCTGTGCTTTGGAAGCATGATACTTCTACACCATGAACACTTTCCTAGAGCAATAAAGGGGACGAATACCTTTTCCATTGCCAGAAGGGTCTCCCAAACAGCTGATTAAGATGTCACCACTGCCCAGACAGTGAGAAGTGTGAGGATTAGCTGCATGACCCTTCTGGTATAACTCCACTGGCTCAACAACCTAAAATGAGTATACACATAGTCAGAGTCACCTTCATGGAGATCACTGCATAACATCAGTTCAACCCTAGGAGTTCAAGTTTCACAAAGGCAGGGAATGGGGAAATCTTCGAGGCATGTCAGAGACTCAGTTTGAAACAAAATTCACTGAACAGGAAGAGACCTTAGAGGAGTTACCCACCACATTAACAGAGGCTGGCAAGGCTCTACAGAACTTGAAAGACTATGAATGGGAGTATTTGCAGGTAGGTGGGGTCAGACAAAGACCACTTAAAAGTCTCCTTCCATTCCACATTATGATCTGTACTGAAGATTGCCTGACTAAGTGCAGATGCTGACAGTGTATATATTTACATCTCAGCTAATCCTCTCTGCTTTACAGTCAGTGAAAAGAAACAAACACTCCTGAGACACAATTCCTTTACCCTAAACCAGTTTCTAAACTAGGTTAGACAAATGTGACTCCAGCAGTGCCTATTTTCTTTCACTGACTGTAAAGAGAATCTAACCAGTTAGACAAGGAAAAGTGTAAAAAGTGTAAGTTTATATCTCAACCTCTATCTATGCCAGTATCTGGATCTATAAAATCATTGTCTCCGGGTCAAAATGTAAGAAATAAAACCCCAGCTTGAAGTCATGTAAATATACCTTATGGATTCTAGGAGCTCGCATGTCTGTTCCCACATCCACCACATAAATTCGAGAAGAGATCAAACTTGGTAGAATCAGACGGCTCCTTCTCTTTGTGGCATCCCCAAAGCAGCTGCTACAGGCATTCCACCCTGAATGATGGAGCTCATCCTTCAGATTGGGCATGGGCAGGCGATGGATCACCTGCAAAGTCACAGACAGGCTTCACATTCAGTTTCATAGAGTTTTCCCCTAGGCAAAAAAAAATGAGCCTTTATGTAAGGCATAAATTAATAAAGAGCAGAAGGAAACTGCTATTTGTTAGTCAGGAAACAGATTTTAGCCTGAGATATGCAGAGCTGAAACTGTAAAGTAGGAGAAGAAAGCTGGACATCATGACTGCACAGCATTTGTGAAATGCTGTACACTACTAAGTTAATTCAAATCTTTAAAAGACTTTATCTAATTAAGGAGACATGCAATAATGATATGGCAAAAAATACAACAGAAGCACCAGAGCCATTCTACACACAGGTACCTGACAATAGTGTGGAGATTTGGGATCAACATCCACAGTGGCCAGGTAGTCAGGCTTCTCTATCCCAGTGTTCCTGTAGATACAAGGCAGGTACACAATCTCCTCCCGGGGACCTGTCAAGGCAGAAGACTTGTAAAAACGATTTCTTTTGACACATGAAAGAAAAAGCGGTGGTTAAGTGTAAGAGCATCTTCTCTGGATTTAAACTCTGTAAACTGCGTTTCTTCCCAGCAAGCTGAACCTCAGTATTTCCATTTTATGGAGAAACACGAGTAACATGCAGTTTGAGCAGCCAGGAATTGCCAAGAGCAAGTGCTTATTCACAGGTGAGGCCTTTCCCTCCCTCATCCTCCTCACGTAAAAGGCTCTGGGGATGCAATTACTTTCCTGGAGAAGGATAGTGCTGGAAACCAGCTCCTACCCTGTGGGGCTGGGTGGATCCTCTCCCTTTCCCAGCTACAGAAGTGATGACTCCCAGCTACCAGTGCCTGGAGTTCACTCTACCCATGCCAAAAGCCTATTTATTACATTCTATAAAACTTGAGGATTTTAAAGTCTATCAAATGACTCAAGGTGAAGCTCTGACACTATTAAAAGCTACAGCAAAATGCCTCGAGGGCTTTAGTGAGGATCAGGATTTAGCCAGACACCGCTGGACAGAACAGAACAGAACGTAACTTTTGGGCAGCTACAGGTGGATGATAAGCTTGACACTAAACTGTGCCACACAGAATCCCCAACACCCCTTCCTCCTATTTTCCCCTTCTGTCCTTAAGAGTAGTTCACTGTTATGAGAGAGTCTGAAGGCAGCCTGGGTTTAGAAAAGACGTGCTTACCTTTCATGGCCTCCAGAGGACTTGCATATCCTGGGCCACACGCTCCACATTTTGCTGATTGGAGGAAAAAAAAGAAGTTCTTTTAATTACCAAATTATTTTCAAGCATCTCTCTAAGAGGACTTTGGCTTTGCATTGAGAGACTGACAAACGTTAGATCCAGTTTTTACACTGCCAAACACCTGACTCCAGTCAGGGCTGAGGCTACACAATGTGACACGCCGTGCTCAAGAATGATGGGAAAGTCAGGCCTTCATTTCCAGGAGTTCAGCCTCACAATTTGAAAGCACATTCGTATATGACAAGGGTCTGGGATTTAAGAAAATTGTGTTAAATGTTTTACAGAGAGCTGCTGAATCACTGCCAGATGAGTAAGGAGACAGATCTGAACAGCCCATTTTAGTATTACTGGAAAGGCTCCAGTCTTTCTCTGCACAGAAATGCCAAAGAAGTGGATATTTGTGAGGATTTACAGCCTTGGTAAGAAGTGATACTGCAGGTGACCAGAAAGAACAGGAGAAAGGGAATCATCAACCATTCCACCTTCTAGTACAAACTCAGCTCCCCACCTTTGCTCTCATGCCACTCTTACCTCTGCTCTGTACCAGTCTGGATCCTAATCAACACGTAAGTAAAAGTTGTATTAAACCAGTCTTCAGTACAGTAGAGATGCCTACTCCAACACAATCACAGCACATACATGCTCAGGATTGCATCAATAAATTGCTGGCTAGAATTAAGAAAATATTACCCTGAAATACTGCTTTAAGGGGCAGTTACAACACGTTGCAAGTTTATAGGCTCAAGGGACGCACAGAAACCTCTACTTGTCTCGAGCCAGGGAGCTGCAGGGCTGCTGAACATTATGCAGGAAGCTTCTGCTCCATTCCTAACTGGAACCAGGATACAGTCAGTGTTTCAAACACAACATATAGCACTGCTGTGCAGCAGGACACCAGAGTGTTTTTTCAACATGACATGAAGTGAAATACATGTTGACAGAGGCAAAACCATAGTACAGTTGCCTCCCTCTGTAGCTCCAGTGTCTGTCATAAAAAGCAGCAAACCAGATAATTATTTACCATTCTCCAGTACTCAAAGAGAGATTGATAGCATCAGAATACCACAGATCTCAGACTGCAAGTGCAGAGGCAGTGACAGCTCCAGTGCCCGTTTCATTAGGGAGCCTTCCTCTGAAGGCAAAATGCTTCAAGCAATCCACTCACTGCACGTGGAGCCTCATAACCTCACAGACAGGATCTTCTCAGAAAGAGCAATTCAGTACTTTAGGTTAAATTTCACCTGTTTTGTGAAGCAGTTTTATCTGGAAACAAAAGACAGAAAGTTTGCTTTGTTCAGTTTATGTCTAAACCATAAATGAAACCTTCTTTCAATTTTCTCAATCACTTACATTAGCAGGAGCTCAGTTTGCATCAGACCACAGGTCCATGAGCATTGCAAATGCAGTTTTGTGCAGACTCCTTTAAGAAAAAGATTATTTGTGCCAAATTGTTTTCCAGAGAAAACACACAGCAAGACACTGAACGTTTTATCTTCCTGTTTCTCGTAGATGTTTGTTTCTTCTTTCCCTCTGATCTCGCTCAAACCCTCCTTTATTCTGAACCATTGTACCTAACTGCCTGAAGATATGTGTGGATGAAGCAAACCTTTGCCTGTTACACCACACCAAGCTCATTTGTGAACACAAAATCAGGGTTCTGACATGGAACTGTGATTGTACCACCTTGTAGTAACATGTTAACAACAGCATTTACATTGCTATGTTCATAATCCATGGTTAAACATCGTAGTTACTTGCTGTGTTACAAGCATTACTTGCTGTGCTCTAGATCCACCCTCGATCTGGTGGCTGACCCAGTATCATGGACACCAGGCGGTGGATGGTGCATCACTCACACGTGGTTTGTGGATGCCAGTACCAGGGCCCTTTTCCTGCTTCCCAGGCAAATCCTCTCAGAGGCAGCTTCTCACCCCCAAGTCCACCTTCCTTGTCTTTCTAAAGCAAAGAACGTTTCTCTCTTGCCAACAGCTCTGGTGTGAGTTTAGCAGGAGGACACACACACTTAACTGGAACTGCTCCAGGGTACGATTCTCCTTTTTCCCCAAATGAAGTTCCACCAAGCCCCATTCCTCCAAACTCCCGTGCACTTACTGTATATACACGCCACGAGCTGCTAAAAACATGTCTGTTCCTTTTGTTCCCATTGTGGGTGCCTGACAGAGCCCAGTTCCACAAAGGGGTTTAGGAGAAAGGTGGCAATAAAGTAGCCACCTCTTCTGAGAACTGAGAGTTGGGTGGAATCAATGTGGGCCAAACTAAGCTGTTTGAAGAGCTTGAGCAAACAAAAAGCTCTCCAAAGTCACAGTGCGTGCCTGGGCTCAGCACTGACACACTGATAGAGGGGGGCAGGCAAATGTGGTTTATGATCATGCTGAAAGAGCACGCAAATGGGAGGAGTCAGTGTACAGCTATCCTACGGACATGGCAAGACACAGGCCTTACAGAGCAGCGTGGACAAAGCCACACTTCCTTGCTGGAATTCAAGTAACAAATCATGCAAGCAGACTTTAATGATCTGTTAAATATTTGAAGAGCAGCCCAAGATTTGGTCTTCTACGGTGCCAAGAGCACTCCAAACCGTGTCACTGAGCTGCTGCCTGGAAGCTTTAAGGTGCGTTATTGACCTGACTCTTTATCCACTGCCCAGAGACTCCTTACACACTGCGGGAGGCAGTGCACGGGTAACAGAGTGAAACTTGCAGTGTGTTAGAAAGCAAAGCAAAGCAAAACTGCTTTACTGCGTAGCGGAAGTACTGACAAAAGCACAGAAAGACAAACGCGCACCCTACGCAGCTAAACCAGACCGGACACTTCTGCTGAGTCAGAGTCACTGTTTGGATCCCTGCAATAAGGGCTTTTTTTCACTAAGGTCTACAAACTTACCCCCCTTGCATGTTACACAATCACACATTCACATGCAAAAAAGCTTCCAGGTATTTTAGCAATTCCATCTATTTCCTGTTCATGTATCCAACAGTGACAGTCCATAAAAATGACATGGTCTATCACAAAAATATGAGCAAAACATGAAATGCTGGCTCCTGGTTCCCCAGCACCTTTCCCAAGCATCATTCCTGCTCACAATCAACCAGAGCAGCAAGTCCAAATCTTATTTCAGCCTCTAAATACAGAGGTACTAAGAGAGACATTTAATGAGAGCATAAAAGGCATTTACTGAGAGCACTAAAGCCACTTATTTAAAACCACAGAGGCTTTCAATAGCTTAAAGGAGTAAAGCTTTTACCAGGCAGAAGGAACGCGGAACCTCAGCCCCGGAGCTCTCCTGACCAGTTCCCTCTGGCCCCGGGTTACAAGCTGCACAGCACAGAGCTGCAGCCACAGCACCAGATCCCAGCCAGCCCCGCAGCTGGATCCTTACCCATGTCGGAGGGGCTGCTCAGGGCTGCTGGGTGAAGCAGAGCTGCCTGGACTGGAGTTGCGTGCAGTGAAGCTGCTGGGACAGGGGCATATGTGCAAGAGGGAAGGGGCGGGCAGGACTGGGGAGAGCAACTGCCAAGGGGAGGATCCAGAGCAGCCGGAGCAGGACGGAAACTCCGCTTCTACTTCCCGGGAAAGTGTGGAGGAACCTGTCACAGCTCCGCCGGAGCGGCCCTTCCCACTGCTCCTCTCACATTCCAGTACTTCATGTGGGTGCTTTGCACCCAAGGAGAGCAAACACTTGCGTTGAAAACCTCTTGCTCTGGGTAGGGTTTCAAGTTCTGGAGTGAAGCCATGACGGACGGCCTAAGCACCGCTGCAGCTGTGTCCGGTCTGGCAGGCAGCAGGATTTTAGCATTTCATGGCCCTTAAACAAGGCAGCTACAAAAAGACAACTTGCCTGGTGAATACTTCACAAAACTACTCTTAAAGAAGATCCTTTCATGCCTGGCAGCAGCCCCAAGTATTGGAAAATCTGGATTTCACCCTATTCCATCTGGAATTCCAAGCTCTCCCCCCTGAGAATTAGTGTATTATTTCCCATTTCTTTTTTAAAGGACAGTGCTTTTTCCCCAGGCAATATCACCTTGGTCATTCCCAAAAGCAGACACATTTTACAACCCTCTCCCACTTCTCTGCCTTTTACATGAGCCACCATGCACAGCAGAAACACTAAATGGTGCTGAAACGCTCCAACTACTGAGGCTGGTCCTCCATTATGCCAAGAGGGTGTCAGGGAGCTCTGACAACCAACCTATAACTGACCATTCATTCTGATTTATTTGGTGAACTGAGCCAGTTTTTCCTGATCCCAAAGTGGACAAATGCAGTCTGTTAACT
Source organism: Psittacus erithacus (assembly GCA_009867235.2). Taxonomy (NCBI): domain Eukaryota; kingdom Metazoa; phylum Chordata; class Aves; order Psittaciformes; family Psittacidae; genus Psittacus; species Psittacus erithacus. The sequence continues at coordinate 5,302 of WYDI02024847.1, read as the reverse complement.
CTTTACCCTCAGGCTGCTGGCTCAGTGTTTCGTGCAAACAAATTACTGCTCAAAAATGCTTTTTCTTTCCATTCTCTGACCTGTACTCCACAGCTGCATTTGGGCATTTGAACTGACTGATGGGCATTCAAGTTCCACCTCTCTCATCCCATCTAAGGGACGAGCTGCTTCACACAAAGGCATTGTTTCAAAAAGGGATTTCTGTTCTTTTTGTCCCCAAGCCTTAGTGATCATTGGAGTGTTCATTCTGGTTGAGTCCCATGCCTATCTATCACTCTTTCTGTCTTTTCCTCCTCAGGTACAGCCTTGTCTGTCCAACAGTTCCTTCCCTTCTTAACTTTTCATTTCAAAACACTGCTTTACTACACATAAGCTTGATGCAGTGTTTTTTTAAGCTGCTATTAAAAAATGTGAGTAATGTATTTCATAAATACATTACGTGAGACTCAGGAGACCCCATGAGATGCCAACTGAAGATCCACCTCAAGGAATCAGACCTGCGCTCTTGAAGAACCCCACTGATGTCAACAAGACTCCAAGGCTGAACTGGGTATCACAAACATCACTTCTACTACAAGAGCTATGCTCTGCATTGTAAGCAGAGCGAGTGGGAATTCCATCATCCTCAGCAATGGCCTACTTCTGCTTCCAGCAAAAGCACCAGCAGTTTCAGCTCTTGAGGTCAGCAGGAGGGCAGCCAGGGCAACCCACACACCCATAAACCTCCTGTGCAAGGGGTGCCACTGCCTGAGAGCTGGGGTAGCACATCCCACCACCAGCATAGACACGGGCAAGCTCCTCAGGCAATAATTTACTTCAGTTTAAATGATCTGAGCCAGCAGGGACCGTATCAGTGCTGAGGATGAAACCCACGTGGTGTTAAATCAGCAGTGCTCTTGGCTCACAGTGGAGGCAGTGGGAGCCACTGCTCACCTCAGGATGTGTCTGTCACAAACACAGAGGAGTGAAAGGCCAAGATGGGTTTGTGCACCTCCACGGCCCTTTTAGCTCTCACTCCTGGGCTCCCCGTGCTGCAGCTCAGGCTCCTGCCAGGCTTCTGGCAAGCACAGGCCTCATCTGTGTATCCTGCATCTGGAAACTACCTCATTAAAGTGGTATCAGGGAGCTCCACAAACACACTTTATCAAAGCACAATACTTTTATCAACACATCAGCAAGCCTTGAGCCATGGCACAGCTTTCCGTCCGTGGCTCCCAACTCCACATTATGCTGGAGCTCAAGTCTGGGTTGGTTCCAAGCAGTCTGACTAAGACAGTTTATCTACCCCGTTGTTCACATACCGAAGATTCCCAGCGCCTCACTCCTCTGCTCTGTGGATGTAACCCAATGCAAATCAGTGCCAGCCCACTTCATCAGAGCACATACAGACACAGACAGGCATACATCATCCATCCTCACATCTTGCCCAAGGGAATTGTTCAACAATTTGTTAGAACCTGGGAATAACCTGGTGAGAGCCAGCCTGCAGTTACCAAGAGCATATCATGCCAGCTTGTTTCTATCGTAAGACTTTGATCCAAAGGGGACAAGGAGAATGTTTATCTTAGTCATAGTGAGAACTTTGATGTTGTGCCTCACACCTTCCTCCTAACTAAACATATAGCTTGGCCAAAACAACTGCAAGTTCGGTGTAAAGATACATACAAAACTATAAAAGCTACCCAAAATAGCTGTGTAATGATTCACTGGAAGGATCTGTAGCTCTGTAGAAGTCTATGATGTGTCCACAGTAACAAGTAATTTCACTACTGTGTCACATGTGAAATGCAGAACAGGCACATTACATCTACAAACAGCAGCGAAGTGGAGTATCAAGTATTGTGGATTATGGAATTAGGAAAAAATGGAGAAATTTGGAAGTAGAGGATTTTTTTCCCTGAAATAATGCCATTCCAAATAAAATTAGCCTGGGAGCTGGGAATGGCTAATGCACTTCAAACCAACCTTTCAGAATTCCTTTCTCAGTTTATTTAGCTAGATATTTCTTTCCAACTTCTGCAGCTTCAGATGCTGAAAAGCATCAGTGTGGATTTACACCAGCATGGAAGCAGGTCTCCATGCATTAAATGATGTCAGGTTGCCAAAGTGATCAGCTGTAACCCAAGTGCTGACAGCCTTCCTGCAGCCTCATTGGTATTTGCCAACCACATCATTGTTCTTTAAGGGTAGAGAAACCACTACATCTACATGACAATCCCACTGGCAGCAGAGTCAGCGTCAACATGTGGAAGAATAAATGATGCTTCTGACAACTTCTAAATTTTATCAAACTCCACAACAGAGGTTTCTGTTAAACCCCACTAGCTGGAAGGAGCAGCTTTCCTTTTGCAGGGGCAATAGGCTAAGCCTTCAAGTTTACAGGCAGCTTATGGCTTGAAGCTGAAACAAGTACAAAACCCCACACATTTACTATGGTTAAGAATGTGTGAGAAATGTTGTCAACTTGGAGAGCCCAATCTTTGCTTCGAGGTTGATAATAATGAAATGACAACAAGCAGATGTTTAGAGAAACTGTAAAGGGAAACCTCAGCTGGGACTTGACAAGACAAACAAACCAATGATTCAAAAGACAGCTATTTTTATAGCCGCAACAGCTTCCTGCAGAGAAACAGCTTGATCCTGGGCCAGCTCCCAGAGTCCTGGAGGCCTCTAACTCTAATTTTATGGAGACCTCCCTTAAGTAGGTTTCCTCTGCAGTGGCAGGTTATTTGCAGATAATACTGTCATTCTTTCTTATTACCTGTAAGTGAAAACTGGCTATGACTTAACAGCTTTTTAAGGAAAGGAACGTACTCTTTAGCTGCATCTCCACTGCTCCACTAGGCTCTTTCAAGAATACAGGTTAGAGGCCCGTATTAGCCAGGCCATAATGTGCTTTAGTATCCCCTCAAGTTTGGATGCCCTTCACAAAGATGTGAGCAGGTTTGAGCTGCCTCAGATCAAAAATGAGAAATAACTCACCAATGGTGACGTGATTTAAACCAGCTGCATTCTCCTGTCATTAACTGCATCTGAACTAGGTATTTGCAGAGCGCTGCAGAAAGAGAAAAGCATTTGGTGAAGTTTTATGGCCTCTTTTCAAGACAAAAAACCCAAACTTTGCTTTTCACCTTAAGTCTCAGAAATGCTGCATTTGCCCTTTTGCATTTGCAGGGAGGGAAGAAATCAAGTTTGGGATTAGCAGGTGGTAATTTTGTCAGGCATATAAAACTCCATGGGTAAACCCTTGCTACTGTCCACATCTGAATTCCTCTTCCAAACCCAAGCTGTCCCAGACAATGCTGCTGTGGCTGCTCTTTGCCCCTTCACTTAAGGAAAAAAATCACTTTCTATAGCTCCTGCTTCCAGATTACCTTTTTTTGGTGGTGGTGGTTTTGAAAAGCAAGTGAAAATTCCTATCATTATATTAAGTAATAATCCTCCATCTAAGGCAGAGGTTGTAGAGTGCAATCAGGAATACAAATGCCTAACGAGGGATAATGATGTTTGTTATTCTTATTAGTGGCATAACCACAGAAGAGAATGCAGCCCTTCATATTACACGTGTGTATGATTTACAGGTGACAGAGTGTTGAGTGAAAGCACTTCTTTCCAACATGAGGTGAAGCAGCCTGGAGCAATGTGTAAACCAGGAAAAGTGCTTGGTGTCTCCTGAAGACCATCAGAAGAAAATTAATGTGCTTGTTTAATGAAGCACAGAATAATAAATTACATTCCAGCAACACGTGGAGATCACAGCAAGGGGCTCCATTTGGGAAGCACCGTTTGGGAAGCACACTGCTCACCAAATTCATGAGTGTCTTCAAAATAAAGCAACATCTCAACGTATGCTGAAGATATGTTAACAGGGTTCTGAAATGCATCCCTATTTTTTTGTTACCTATGTTTACTCCTGATAAAAAGCATGTTGCCTGCCTAACCACACAAGCTGCAGCACTCAGGCTGCACTGTGCACAGTTACAGCTCCATGTACCAGCAATCCTGAATTATTTGCAATAATAAGTTCATTATTAAAGATATAATCACAGTAATAAGTGCATTATTAAAGATATTGCCCATGTGAATTTATGCTAGGGGAGAACGTTGATACGTTGGCTTGACAGCGCAGGAACTCCGATGGCGCTGATCCAGTGATGTACTTAAGCAAATGCATAACTTGAAGCATTTATAGAGTGACGTTGATTACATTCGAATCACTTTAAATAAAGTTGGATACAAGCTTCAGCAACCACTGAAGCAGAGCCCTCACACCTCAGCGGGCAGCTCCTGACTCGCCACCATCCCGATTTCCAGGAACCTCCACAGCTTCATGGGAATTTAATCCTCAGCCTCCTCCTTGAGGCCATCCCCGACGGATAAAACCTGTGCCAGCTTCTGAGGGGAGTCTAACAGAAGGGCCATAAAACACAGAGATAAGGAATAGTTTCATCGACTGTCTCTGCCATCACTAAATGTATCTTTTGATTGTTTGGCAACAGCCTCTAAGACAATGGAGCGTTGCCGGCTATCAAACACGTTACTTGCTATGGACGGTGGGTTTCAGTCCCATAACCACGCCAGCAGTGTGACCGGCCTCAAAACATTAAAGACTACCAGGCAAAGGCGGCAGGCTTGGACCCCGACAGCACTGTCAGGCAAGCCATCAGCGCCTCATTACACCAGCGGCATCACTACCCCTACCTACACACACAGATGGCAGCCCAGACCGCGCCGCACTATCAGCCCACGGCCCTGGCGAGCCCAAGGCACAGGGAACGCTACCAGCGGCGGCGACTGCAAAGGCACGGGGAAGCCGAGGACAACGCCTGCTGCCGGGCTGATCGGGGCTGGAGACCAGCGCTGGGGCCAAGCGCCTCCCCGCCTGCCAACGGCGCGCAGGGCCGAGTCCTCTCCTGCGGCCCCGGGGCCTGGCGGGGGGCCCTGACAGGAGGCGGAGGCGCGGCGCCCCTCGGAGCAGACGGCGGCAGAGCCCCGGGAGGCACCCGGGCACCCCCGGCCCGGCCATGGCCCCGCCGCCCGCCCCGGACTGGGACTGACGCCGGAGCGAACCCGCTCCGCGCCCCAGCTCCAGACGAACTTCACCAGGGCCAAGGCCGCGGCCTCCCGGTGACGTCACCGCGCCGAGCGCCAATCCCCGCGCGGCTCCGCGGCCCAGAAGGAAATGACGTCACCGTATCCCTCCGCCGGCCAGGTCCCCTTTTTGTGTGTGTGTGTGTGTGTGTGGCTGCGGCGCCGCGCGCGTGTATCCTCCCGCCGGGCGCGCTTTTTTCTTCTCCCCTCG
>WYDI02024846.1:0-14606 GCA_009867235.2 Psittacus erithacus | reverse complement strand
GAAAAGAAAAGAAAAGAAAAGAAAAGAAAAGAAAAGAAAAGAAAAGAAAAGAAAAGAAAAGAAAAGAAAAGAAAGAAGAAAAAAAAAAAGCAATTAAGAAATTCTTCTGATAAGTCAAACTTTCCACAAGCAATGACTTCTCTCACACAGCAATGATTTGTTTCTAGCGAGGACAGTAAAGTTTTAAAGCCTTTATGAAGTTTGAAGGCTTGTACTGCAGAGAGAACAAAAAAATAGTGTTTTAGCCTTAGAAATTATCTTGGTAGCTTAGTGTTAATGGTGTGTGGATATAACAGCTGGGCTACACACAATCTCTGTTCTGAGACTTCTAAACTTACCCTTTTTCTAGCATGTGACAATTCAGCCACAATATTTTTCCCATTACATGTGTTACGTTTGTATTTGAGTAGACTGGGCAATAATTTATCTTTGAATGGGGGAAGGGAGCAGTAGTGCTTTATCAAAATTTTCTCTCAATTCCATCAGTGCTTTGCTGACTTGCACTTAATCCAGACCCTATTTTAGTTTCACATAACTTTCCTGATTTCTGTTTCTGTCTTATTCCGTAGGGCTTTCTCTATGGCAGGTCATAACTTGGGTCATTACATTTCCCTCTGGGCAGTAGCAGACGCTTTCTTCTATTTGTCTTATTCAACTGCTATGAAGTCTGCCCATGGGTAGCAAGAGTTTATTACTTTTTTCTCCTAGTGTTTTGGGTTTGGTTTTTTTTCTCCTTTTTCAGCTGCACCGTGCAAGAGTGTGCTGTTAGACTATCAGAACTTGTGCTTCATTGATTTCATTTAGAAGCCTTTTGTATGTGTGTCTTTGCCAGAGAATCCACAGTATTATTCTCGGTCATATGCTGACTATAATCCTTTATATTAATGGTACACTGCCTCTTCAGCTTTCTGCTGCTTGACCCTTGCCTTGAGCTCTTTATTTCTGGTAAATATTTTCCAGCATATGATCTTGAAGCAAAAATTAGGTTAATGCTGGTATTTTTCATAGTATACATTTCCCGTTCCTCCCTGTCTATGTAATGGATTTTCCAATTAAAAGGGACCTTCCTGGCCATTTTATCTGACCCCCTGCATTACAACACTAACAAAAGCTGCACAGCAATTGCATGATAATGCAATGACAGCGGCCCATCTTTTTTGTCCTTCAGCTTTGGGGAGAGCACGTATACATGCAGATGTTCATAGCTGTTCTCATTCTGTCGCTTGAAAAAAAGGACATTCAGAATTTCAAAGACACTTGGAAATAGATACGCATTGAAAAGTTAATGTTTATGAACAGGACCGAGGTATGATATGGACTGTCTTCTGAGCACCCACTGTTTATTTTCATGCTTGGGCAAAGTCTTAACAAGATGACTTTGTTTTAGCACAATGAGGTCAGAAGAATGTCCCATAACACCTCTAGTCCTTCATGCAATATCTCTTAAGCCGTTCACACACCCAAAAGATTCAGCAGCTGAGGAACACTAGTATATTGCATGCTGATTTACTCTGTGTTTCAGTTTCTATCAGTATCACAGTGTGTGGCAAGCAAGTATTAAAATATGTCCTTTCACTGATCTTTATCTGCCCCTGAGGGTAAAGGCGCAGCTGATCAGTTATAGATCTGCTTTCATATGGAACTTGGACATCCAGATTTCTGTTCCCATCTCACATAGGGTACATGTTGAAATGATAAAAAATATGTCAATTTATATGTAAATGCCAGTGCACTCAAGCCTCCAGGCTCCTGTCAAATTGGCAACAATGGTTGGGTTGTTACAAGGTCTGAGTCCCCTTTCTGAAAGAAACAACTTCTTTTTGCCTATTGAAAAAATTATCTGAAACGTGATGAATTTGCCAAATTTATTTGTTCAAAATCCAATTCTCACAAAAAAAAAAAAAAGACTGAGTTAAAAATCCAGGGACTATTATTAATTCAGTTTTCATTTTGTAGTTAACTGAGGGGAGTTTGAATTTTTTTTGCCTTCTGACTTTGGAGTTTACAAGTTTTGCAGTTTTCATCACTGAGTTCAGAATTATTATTTTCTTTAAAGACTAATATTCTTGAGTATTCAGTTTTCTCCAAGAGAAACACAATTGCTGTGGCAATTGAAAAAGTTAAACCTAAAATAAAACATTTGAACAAAATAAAACAGAATAAAAAATGATACTTAAGGAATTATTGTTTTTTTGTAGAAGATAGATTTCTGGAGGTGATCAACAGGTGATCTGGGGACATTCCATGCTGAGGTCCAGAGGCTTGTCAGAAAGGCAGACAATCCACAGGAAGAAGTTTCCAGTTTAAGGACATATCTAAGGGAAAGATACTCATGAATATGTATGAAACTATATCATTGAGGAATTTGGATAATCTACCAGACACCTATATCCGAGTATATGTCTTTAGATAGGTATCATCTTCAGGGATCTCACAGAACTTTGTCTCCTTTTTTATACTTTGGAAGTGTTTTTTATACTAGGATGTGGATGAATATGTCTTTCTTTGCATTGTGTTCAGACTACTTGGCTATGTAACCAACTTTCGAAGACTTAGACCCTTTAGGGAGGTTAAGATGATGTGCGTAAAAATAATATACATTGAGTGCAACAGCTTATCCTTATGATAGCATCTGAACTTACTGCAAGCAGTAAAATCAGAGAATACTGTCTATGTGAGTGAATGTATATACATTTGAGTACTGAGATAGCCTTCAGTCTGGGATATACCGAATGCCCTATCAGCCAGGAAATCTATCTATGATTCTCATCAGGCTGATAGGGTTTATTCCCATTCATGCTTGCATTGGGGATGAAAAAGATTGCTTACATATTAAAGATGCTGGCTTAAGGAAAAAGTGAGGATTCAGTGTCAGCAATAGATGGAGATCTGTCTGTAGAGGAAAAGGATGTGAAAACAAGTAAAGAGTACACTTCTGTCTTTCTATATATGGAAGTAACAAGTGAATGGAATGTATAATAGCCTGAAAAAAAATCCAAGAAAAAGGGAAATATTAACTGAGACCTTGATTCCTGTTGTTTCTAACTTTATATAGTATGCGTCTTACAAAATTATGGTTGCTTTTTTTTTTTTCTTTTTTTTTTTTTTTTGGGGGGGGGTATGTATTTATGATTTCAAAGTGAGATTTTTAAAGTTCTCTGAATAATATATTTTGCAAGTTTCTAACATAGTTATTTCATTATTTTTATTATTGGTTGAGGCTGTCGCTTAAGATTGATGGGACCAGGCTGTGGTGGGCAAGATTACATATCAGTCACTTGTGGGATGCACTCCTGGAAGATGTAAAAGAGTCTTCAGACTGTTCAATCCATAACTGTGATGTCCATGTTAAAAAACATTTGCATATACAGTTAAATCCTGTTATTCATTTGCATTTACAGTTAAATCCTGTTACTTGCACGGAATTTCCCCAAATCACCTGTTGATCACCTCCAGAAATCTATCTTCTATGAAAAAACAATAATTCCTGAAGTATCATTTTTTATTCTATTTTATTTTGGTCAGATGTTTTATTTTAGGTTTTACCTTTTCAATTGCCACAGCAGTTTTGTTTCTCTTGGAGAAAACTGAATACTCAAGAATATTAGTCTTTAAAGAAAATAATAATTCTGAACTCAGTGATGAAAACTGCAAAACTTGTGAACTGTTAATATAAATCCTTATATTATATCCTGTTATATAAAACTGTTATTCCTGTTATATGTCAAAGGTCGGGAGACTGAATTATTACAGACATCTGATAAAAGTGTATATTGCACCTTATGTTGTGTATTAAGTGGGCAAAATGGAGTAACCATATTCAATGTCATTCATGGGCTAGAATATTGTAAATTGAAATATATTTCCTACAGCACAGTAATCTGCTATATTTTTTTTAATAGCTGATAGAATAATTAATTGCAATTACATTAGGGAAAGAGTTGCAGTGAATTGAAGCCTAACTAATAACTGTAGAATTCATTGAAGCTGAGGTCCATGTGGCATCTGCTTTCCTTCTGGATTTCAGTGAGGTAAATGCATGAGTCTGACAAACACAGTTTAATTCCATTTGATTGTGCATATGGAGATAAAGAGAAAATGCTGTTGGTATTTTGATAAATAAAATGCTTCATACACCTTCAAACATCAGTGCTTTTGCTCAGATAGTTCTTGCGTTTCATAAACGTATCTGATTTTATGTTACCTCAATTGCCTGAAAATTACTTTTTTCCCTGGGATATCATGAGGAGCCATCTTCTCTGTTGATTTTTGTTTTGGAGATACTTGAAGCACATGGTTGCAAGCAGAAAGTTGCCTCTTTTTCACAGTGGTTTTTTTTTTTTTTGTCCCTTGGCCACAATTTCTAGTGAACTTTTTCTTTTATATTTTCAGGCTGACATGCTCTGATAAGATGCGCCATCTCTTTCCACCATTAGATTTCATTGGGGCAGTGGTGAAGTTGAAAGGAATCTGTATTTCTGAGATCTCTTTAGGTCATAAGAATGTATCAAGAAAGAAGAAAAGTTGCAAGATGATGGTAGATTGAGCAAGCACAGTTCATTCCTGGGTTAACACCCTGCCATTCCTACTGTTATTTCTTTATACTTCTGACACTGTGCTACGAAGGACATCTTTTATTCTTTTTTTTTTCACCTGATTTCTAGAGAGAGCTTTTTCTTCTTCAATAATTTGAAACCTACGATGCTTTTTCTTTTTCTTTTTTTTTTTTTTTTGTAATAAATAGAGTATGGTAATATATTTTATGCATTGATTTTTATTTTTGTTAAAGGGTGTAATCCTTATATAAATAGTGTCCTGGTGTGAGAGAGGTCTATTGCTCTGTTGTGCTTAGAATTTAACAATCAGGATGAGCAGCAGCAGAAGAGGAGCAAGAATTGTATGTGGCTGTATTTTCTTGACTGAACTCCTTGTGGAAAAGTAAAAACAAATTATGTAAACAACTGAAATAGGAATACCTTTAAGAAATTTAATAAGTTTTTTGTTTAAAAAAAAATCTTAAAAATTAGATAAAATAGCAAGTCATAACTTTTCTAGAAAACACCTACAAATCCAGTGAGTATTACCAGCCTAAGAGCTACTGACAGCTTCACATGTGGCCTGGCTTGTGTCTGGAAACTATCAGAAATTGGTTTTGTCCTGTGCTGTTAGACCTGTCCTTAGAAATACAAGCTGTCATTTAATCCATATGTGGATAAATCTGGTGGACTAGATTGATTTACTGTGGATTTGTTCATTTCTGCCTATGCCAGAATAATGTTAAAAATGCAAAACTTTTTTTTTTTTTGCAGAGCAGGTCTCTCAGCAAGAACTAGAGGTGTGCGACTATGTCAGTGAGAAATTCAGTCTGGGATGTTGGTGGAGAAGCTGAAGAAGCAACCATGACCATATTATAGTTAACACCCAAGGTAGCTCAGGTTTCTCCACAGTCCTGCGTTACAATACTTAAACCTTTGCTCACTGTAACGGAGAAGTAGACAGATGAGTAGGTTTTGAGCTTCTACATACTCCCTCTACAGAAAGCATCTATGCTGTAATCACATTTATGATTGAGTAGGTACTTCACAGACTTGTGAATTAAATTATTTATCTCTTTAAAAATATCAGCAGACAAATCTTGAGTTTTAAATGTTGACACTTCTCTTAGGAAGCAGGAAGGAAGAGATCAGGAGGATATCACAGTGCCAATTAATGGGGCCAATCCTTCAAGTAGAACATTCATTAGGTTGTGTGGTAGTCTCTGCAAGCTGTTCAGAAATGCAGTCCAAAGCATATTTAACTGTAAAGCAATACTTTCAAAAACTTTGAGAATAACTGGAGGAAAAGGAAAATTATGTGATAGAAATTCAGCACTTTCAGACAGCCTCTCCACTTCTCTTTCTAGAATAATAGTGTCTGAAGCCAACACAATAGCTGTAGGGTCAGGGTGAACTTTCGATTTTTGTTGAGTTTCCCACATTATTAGCAGAGCAATAGGCATGGACAAAAAAGACATCAATGAAAGAGTGTCTTTCATTATGTTGTTTCCACCATTACAAACATATGACTAATAATGTGATTTTGCCTTCTGTTTCATATATGGAGCAGAAAAGAACAAATGAAGTAAATGATGGAGAAAGAGTGTGAGAAATGCATGAAAGCAGTGGGGGAAAGAAATCAGTGCAGTCTGTGTTATCTTCTGAATTCTACATTTGGGAAAAATATTCCCATCGGATGAATTCCTATCTTCACCGGCAAAACTTGAACTGTAGAAAGGTTTTGCTTTAGAAAGTGCATGGTGTTTCAGGTTATGGAAGTATTTCATTATATCTTACAAGGAATTTAAAGCTGTAAGAGACAGGACATGAAATATGTCCCTATACTGAACTCAGTAACCTCAGTTATAAGCTAAGGCACTAAATTCTTTATAGATATAAATATGGATGTAGCATAGGTAAAGATCAAGTGAAACTGAAATACCAACAATGCCAGGGGCCACTGCAATGGCAGGGAATCAATTGAATAAAATACATCAAGATGAGCTTACAGAGCACATGTATCCTATACTAAGAGGTCCTAACCAGTCTTACCTAATGGAAATTCCTTACTGAAACTAAAACTGGAAATGTTTGATGCTGGGCATGTGAGCAAGAGGTAGTACCTAACGATAGAAGAAATAAAATGTTCATTTTACCCTATTGGAGAATTGATCTACCCAACCAGTGTCTCATTTCTATCAGTCAAACATTTCTGATGAAAAAAGGGAATAGATATATATGTTTATTGGTTTTGTGTACATAAATAGGAAAGAAAAAGAATATATGTAAAATCTAGACTATAGCGAGCCAACTTTGGGTACAGTTAGGACAAAGGAAGAGAGAGCACCGTCTTATGCCACACAACCCTTCTTGTGGTAATGGTCCTGAGGACTATGCGTTTATTGAACAGGAGAACACTGATATGGTCCTGTCCTCTTAGTAGGCAACAGGTGAAGGGCATGAAATATTTACTGATTCCAAGTCAGACATCATTCACTAACTCCCTCCTGCTGCTTCTCAAGTGGTGCTGATGTTGCAGGAAGGGGGATGAGTGGGAAGAGGAGTGTGGGATGAAACTATAAAAAAAAATGATAAAGCCTTCCTCCATGTCATTGCTGGGTCAGGTTGGAAAGTGCAAATTCCATAGAAAACCATAGCAGAGTCAGTGTGGCTGCTATTAGTATTGACTGGATGTAGAATTATATCTCTCTCTGTCTTACCAGCCAGGCAGTTTCAATGGCATTATGATAAAGCCCCATTACTGTTCAAAACATTCTACCCACTTAAAACCATAACTCATCTTTCTGAGAGGAGAGCAGGGTCCCACTTCCACCAGTTCAGAGCCTGTGCTCTCAGAGGGCTGCCTCAGCTGGGCATTGCCATAGGGGCGCTTAGGCTATCCCAAACCTCTGCCTCCCACAGGTAAAGACAAGGGCATGAGCAGTGTCCACCACTGCCCAAACAGGAACTGACTACATCCCTTAAAATGACTGGAAAAGAAAATAAATTATTTGCTCACAGTTTAGCAGATCCCAGGGCTCCACCCCCACCTGCCACAGCAGTCACCCCAGCAAAGGCAGTGTATATATGGGTCTTCAGTGGGAGAACATATAGCTTCTACACATTGGTGGGTTGTGGATTAAGATGGTGTCCTGGGTTCAGCAGTAGCAGTCATTTTTCTCCTTCTTGGTAGCTGGTGCAGTAATGTGGCAGGCCTTAAAACCACGACAGATGGTATAAATTCACAGTGGGAGACAATGGTTCAAGCCATTAAAGAATTTTTTGCCCCCTCCCTTTTTTTTTTCATCTGCTTTATCAATTGCTACTACAAGCCAGCATTAATAATTTAATGTGAACTTGTTGAATTGTAACTCCCTTAATCTGTGAAGAGGCAAAAGAATATCTTATCTCTGGGGCAGAATCCCTTGCTTTCTTTAAGCCTACATCCTGGTCAGTTGAACAGCCTCTTTTTGACTTTTTAGCTGCTTGAGGCTTATTTGTTAATCTTTTTTGGTCCATGGGGAGTATTTTTATAAATGTTTTAATAAAATGTATTCAGTGAGTAGGGTTAGCATCCATGTGAATTTCAGCATCCTGCAGGAGATGGCCTACGAAAGGAAGGAGAACTGACAGTAATTATAATCACCCTTCCAGAGCTTACCTACGTGCCCTAGTTACATTTTAGACAACATTTTGTGTGATTACCTCCATTTTTTCAGTTTTCTTCTTTGGATTCTTTATAGAAACCTTTTTATTTTCTCAGTATTTTCTAGTCAGGATATGTGCATTACTGACATAATTGTTTGTAAAAATATGAATGATTCTGTCATTGGTTCACAAAAGAAACAGACTCACTTTCTTGGTAGATCTAATTGGCGAGGAAAAATCTTTCCTTACTACTGCTGGTATAACACTAGCCAAATGCAGAGCCTCTTACTGCCCCTAAATGTTTCTCATCAAGTTCTTTGGCACTTACTGAGTTCTCTGTAGTTGATCATTTATCAGTTAATCATCTCACTGGGGATGGTTGTAAATAATTTCAATCGAATTTATGTGAAGCTGCGTGGTTTTGCATTTAAGGACTTTGTTTCCTTTTCAGTTTGGGAGAGATAAGACACTGACATTGTTTTTTCAGTTGAAGGAAACCCAAAATATCAAAGTAAAACCTAAGTGATCCTGGTCAAATCTTTTTGTGCAGAAATGAAACAAACCCTCTTGTATTTTACCTGTTTTGTTCAAAATGCTGTCTGTATCCTTCTCTGGCACCTGGAAGTGACTCAGATCTCATCCAAGTTTGTGGAAACCCTCATGAGCCTTAATGGATATTCACCTATCAGTAAATATGTCCTCAGCTTAGGGTTCACAGCAGGGCCAATCTTATGCACAACTGAAATATGACAGTGAAAGAAGTTACTCTGACCTTTGTTTTATTTATTAAAAGAATCAATCATTGTTCTAATTTTTTTTAATGGTGTGTTCGGGAAAAACTTTCTGAACCATTCTAGGTCAACTATGAATTTATATGCTTTCTCTGCTGAATATGAGAAAATGTTTATTCCTCTTCTGCTCATCTGCAGAGACTTCTAGGTAGCAACAGGAGGATGTCATCCTACAAGTAATGCTTCATTCACTTGGACTTGAGGGATTTTTATTCATAATACACTATAAATGTATTTATTCATTTATTTGCATGTCCCAAAACTGAATGTTGCTTAAAATACATAATATGAATAGTGTGGAAAACAGTGAGATATGCATCTTTAGTGTTCATCCAGCCATCATGCTTCCTCCCAGTGATGGTGGCCACTTTAGGTTAATAATTATAAAGTGCTATATAATGCTTCAATATAAACAACATAATGTAAAAAATACAAGAAGCTATCATTGCTGATAATGCAGCCTTCCTGAATACTTGCTATGCATCAGCAATAATATACCAAAAAAAAGATGTTCTAAAATTTAGCTTAATGCAAGAATTAATTAGCTTTCAAAATCAGTTTCTGGCCAAGGAGAGCACTTGGGGGTTCCAGGCAGGACTGCTTGCTAGAGACTGGCAAAGAAGCTCGCTGTATACTTAATTGAAACACTTTGCCAACTCATCGCCGTTTGCCCATTATGCTCAGGTTGAAAAAGCAGAGCAAGAAAGCTGTCAAAACACAAACACTCTTATATCCAAGCCAGTCACTTTATTTTAGAGTGAGGCTAGTCAGGAGGAAGGAGTTCATGACCTCACAATAAAAAAGAGCTAACAGGAACAAGCCTAATTGTTTACTTTCCCTTGCCCTTCCAGTACTGAGTCTCAGTCAGGATGTGACTTTAGAGAATATTGTATCTTATTAAAAATAAAATAAAATCAAAGTAGGAAGCCCATTGTTTTTGGGGGTTGTTGGGGTTTTTTTGTGGGTTTTTTTTTTCCATTCTCAAGCTGTAGTATAATCTGTGGACTGGTCTTTGAATTAGTAACAAAATCAAATGTTATAGGAGTTTGCCCTTGATATGGTGCTCTAGAGGGTTGACTTGGGCAATTTCCATTGATGTTAGTGGAAATGATGTTTATAAATCCCCCACACATCAGTGGGGAAATAGATACTTTAGTCTTCCAAATGCTTAATGTTCCAGTATCACAAACTCAAATCTGACCTGTTAATATTTGAAGAGTTACCTCTTAAATGTACAGAACATGAATGATTTGTTCACTAATTCTCAGTTTGATGTAGTTTCCATGGATAGACAGAGTGGGTTCGTTTTTTTTTGGGTTTGGTTTTTTTTTTTTTTTTTTTTTTTTTTTTTGACTAAACTCTGGAAAGATTTTGTAAAGGAGTCCACTGAAGGTCTGTAGGACACTGGCTACAAATGTATTAGTAAAGGAAAGAGTGCTTGTGATCTTCCTAGGCACTGCAGTTCAATTGTACCTGCTGTTAAATAGCTGAAAATGTTTCAGGCATGGTGGAAGCCTGTGCTACCTAGCACTCTACCAAATACTTTTTGGGCTTCTTTTGACAATTAGCATAAGTTGGGGACCATTCTCAAACAGTTGTCTGGGTGAAAACACTTTGTTATGAAGGACAGAAGAGTATAAAAATATTGATTCAGGCTATTTCTTGACAGGTGAATGATCTGGAGAAAGTTTAATTTTACTAGCATGGGCTTTGTCTCTTTTTCCATTGTATTACATGACCTATGTAGTTCCTAAGCTTTACAAGACTGGGAGCATCCTGTTACCATTAATCACATGCCTTCCTTTGAGAACCCTCTAGGGAGTGCGAAATTGTCTTTCCAGAACATGTAGAAGTAGGAATAAAGCAGTAGTTCTTACAGGTTCTTCACCATGCTGAGTCGCCTCCTCAAACCCTAGAATGACTTATTAGTGATAAATGTCACTAATGAGTGAATGAAGTGAGTACTTTTATTAGGCATAAGATTGAGAAAATCTGTTTTGGTCCCTCAGCCAAGAGGCACGGAAGGACAGAATTCTGCATGACTGGTGGACAACCATAGGCAACCCTTCTTTTAAAGAAGTTTCTTAAATGAACTGGATGAATCATAAAGATAGTATTTATTGTTTGTGTACACCAATAGCCATGGTTACTTTCAAATTACTGACCAAGAAATAATCAGTTCTGTTGCCCCCAAAAGTTATTTATTCCCTACATTGTCTATTTTAACAAAACTTTATATTATGTGAGGCTTGGATACCAGTGATGGTCTGGGCAGTTGTGGTTTTGGAATCTGAGGAATCGTTCTGGTGTTGCTGGTAATTAACTCTCATCAGGGACTAAATATTTAAAGTTTGCAATCTGCTGTATATCCAGCAGCTTCAGGCTTTTGATTTTAATATTATTTTTTACAAATACTGCAGCAAAAGAAAGAGCACTTCTGAATGGTTTTCTTTTCCTCTCCTTTTTTCTTCTCTGTGGTTCTTCGAAAGGTTAGGTTTGACAATAGGAATATAGTCACAGATACTCTAGGCAACAAATGAGAAATGTTCTTTTGTGACCTTAATGTTGGCAAGTGATAATAACCAGTGAACCATGAAATACTGCTGCAATATTGTTCATGACTTTTCTGTTTTCTAAGATTAATTTTATGTTCTGAAATGAAGTGACAATCATTTATTATTCTGTTTTACATAGCTTGCACTGGGAAGCAGATATGAAAAGCTTAATTTTCTAGTCCACTTGCAGCAGTGTTCCTAGTGAAGAATAGGTATATGTTTAAATATTCCTTGTTTAATGTATACAATACTTTTGTTTAGGCTTAGTCAGAAATGTCTGGTTTAGGATAGGGTCAGCTTATGTTTAAAAGCAGAAATTACTTTTCTCTCCTAGAGGTTAAATAGTTTTAGTACTAATTATTAATAGACTACAAATACGAACTTTGCAAGAATAATTAATTTTGAGCTACTGTTTTTGAAAACATACCATACTTTACTAAAGAAACATTTTTCCTTTTCTTCAAACCATGGTCTCTTTAAAATGCAGCAAACAGGAATTTAGCCACCAAAAACTTCTTGCTGCCAGCAATTTATATTCTACAAGAAGATTAGAATAACATTTTCATCAGAGGAAGCATATATAGTTCTCATATCAAACCTAGTCCACCTTTCCACGTACAACATTATCTTTTTGTCCATAGGCTGTTGGTAAGCAAACAATTTTAGAGCTTGATAGTGCAAGTCTTACTCATCTTGAGTAGCACTTACCCATATCAGTTCTTCTGTTGACTCCAGTAATATTGCTTCTCTGAAATGCATCAGGGGAGTAAAACCAGGAAAAAGAAAAGCCTTTACTTTCAAGGTCAAATGGATGGGGGAAAGTAGGTAGCAATATTTTTAAAGTTAATATGGTCTTTTTTTTTTTTTTTTTTAACCATATGTGCAGTTATGTTTGAGGGTATAATTTTTTAAATAATCAAGGGCTCAATTCTCAGAGCCAAATAATTTTTATTAAGACCAATCATTTTTACTAATGTTAAATGTCTCAGTAAGGTATTTCAAGAAGCTAAGCACTGGCCAGGGATTGTTTCTCTGGAATGGGTTCTATTCAGAACGTAATTCATACCCCTTCTTCTGGAAAACTCAACAGTTTCCAAATCTGCATGCATAAATTACACGCTGGATCTTTTTTTTTTTTTTTTTAGCCATTTCAGTTAAAGTAGGCTGGTTTCAAGAGGGGGTGATGGATTCAAAAGGAAATTTCTGCACTTCTGAAGATCAGACGAGAACTAGTAGAATTACCTAAGCACAGGATTAGGTGCCCAGCATAAACAATTGCCAGCGGAAGAATACTGATCTATGTACACTGTGAGTTAGGGGCCAAAGACAAGGGGCTATGGTACAGCCATATGGAACGCTATCCTCCCAGTGTCTTTTGCAGTGACTAGTATTAACAATCGCTAATAATTCTGGAGTCTTAATATAAACAGATTAAAAAGAAATCCTCTGTGTTAATATTCTGATAAGTAGTCTAAACTCCAAGGTGATATGCTGTAGCATTACTCAGTTGGGTTCCAGCTGTTCACACATTGCAGGCTGTTGTTTCCTGGTTTAACGATAATCCTTTTTCTGGAGTGTTCTGATTAGATAATTGTTAAAAGCAAGAGTAAAATGTTAGGTTCACTACTATTAGTTACCAAAGCCTCAGTTGCCAGGATTAGATACAGCGCTGCTACTACTAGATGTGCAATAAATAGTGTTTGTGTTAAGAGTCAGAGATTACTTTTGTTAGAGACAGCTCTGCTCATTATAACTCTACTTGAGGAGCCTTCTTGAAGATTCACAGCAAAGCCCATGCTAAGACTAAATATAAAGCCAGTATCCTAGTGGGATTTAAAACAAATAAATAGAAGATAAAGGACCCTTCTTTTATCTACTGAAATGGCCACAACTTGAAGTGGATAATTTACTGAATTGCATTTCATTTCCTTGTAATATAGTACATGATATACAAGCAAGATTAGGTGCTGGGATTCAGAAGCAATGAAACAGAAGTCCTTGGGTGCTTGATAGATATTTATACATTTCTTTAAAATGTGTTTTATCCAAGGAAATTCAAAAGAAGCCTATATGCTGTTATTCATAAAAAAAGTTTTATGGTGTGATCATGGATTTTACAATCATGACATGCAGTGGTTATATCTGAATTACTAATTTTTTACTGTATAATTCAGTAAGTCTTCCATAGAGGAGGTGTATATAAGAGTGACTAGAAAATGTGTGTGCCATAGGGAGGATACAAAATTTTGCTCTAAAGTTACTGAAATTGGCAGATAGAAAGACAGGGCAGTTTTGGAGGCTGAGAGCTCAGTAAGAAAGAGACCCTAATCAAAAAGAAGGGAAGTATTGACTTATCTGTCTTTATTTCCCCATTCCTATTAAGAGAATGTTGTCTCTTTTTTTCTGTATTTTACAACAACTGATGTTGGCATAAAAGCTCCGGGATGTTCAGCATAGGATATGTGCAGAGTGCAACTGGTTGCTTCAAGGGAAACTTTCAGGTTAAAGTCAGATGACAAGTACTGTTGTCTCAAAGTGTTTTAAGTCTTCAGATAGAATCTCAAATGCCTCTAGTCCATTCAAGTTCTGCTCTGGGTACCATGTCCTTTTCAGGAATTCATCTAGCCCTTCAGCTGTTGGATCATTCGGACACTTTGAAGGTTTCATCCTACAGTGCTACAGAATAGAATCATAGAATAGTTAGGGTTGGAAAGGACCTTAAGATCATCTAGTTCCAACCCCCCTGCCATAGGCAGGGATACCTCACACTAAACCATGTCACCCAAGGCTTTGTCCAGCCTGGCCTCGAACACCGCCAGGGATGGAGCATTCACAACTTCCCTGGGCAACCCATTCCAGTGCCTCACCACCCCCACAGTAAAAAACTTCTTCCTCATATCCAATACAAACTTCCCCTGTTTAAGCTTGAACCCATTACCCCTTGTCCTGTCACTACAGTCACTGATGAAGAGTCCCTCCCCAGCATCCTTATAGGCTCCATTCAGATATTGGAAGGCTGCTATGAGGTCTCCACGCAGCCTTCTCTTCTCCAGGCTGAACAGCCCCAACTTTCTCAG